>OZ023264.1:75828417-75999730 GCA_964006375.1 Tillus elongatus
CCAGACTTTTTAAAATTGAACTCGAGTTCTTACAATGTGAAGTATCTTGGAAACCGGGGGTCCCACGACGAAAACGTTAGATGACTCTTCAAAACGAGGTATCTTCATTTGCATTATTAAAAAAAGTCTGGACGCAGCAAGTTATGGTGGTGAAACTTCATAGAAATGATCTGGCACAAAATATTTTTTTATACTTTTTTTAATTTTAACATAGAAATATAAATTTTGGTGTATAGTTTCCTTTTAATATCGAAAACTTACGTACCAAATTTGGTTACCATAGCTTTTATATTTTTTTAAAATATTTTTTTCCCGAAAGAAAACCCAAAACTTTTCCGGGAAACCTGGTTCGATTTTCATGACTAACAACTTATCCACGTCACTTACAAAAGGAAGGTACGTGCTAAATTTGGTCAAAATCGGTTGATCTCCCCATTAGTGAATTTTTTCTAAGAAAATTCACTAAAAGGTAACAACATACCCAGATCTCCGCCTTCAGAATAAATAATTTTTCATTGGAAATATCAAACCATGTACTTCAATTAGCACAACTACTACTGTAAGATATTTCTAGTTATTCCGATCAGCCAATCTTTATATACCTATTCAAAAAATATTAAAATTTTCGAACGACTTCAAAACCATGTATCGCGAACACTAAAGCTCCAGCGACACATGTTTGTAGGAAATGTTCGTTCTTATTTTGGATTTCCTACATCCCCTTTAAATTTCTTATACGCATTTATGATTAGTCTTTTAAGTTTTCTCATAGAAAGTCCCTGGCAAACCACTCATGAAGTGTTATTTAAAACATTATTTTTTATTTAAAGTTATAAAGATAATAATCTTAAAAATCTTAATCTGTAGTTGCCGTTCTGAAAGCCTGTCATTATATTATTTAAAAAATTCCAATCATTACTGCCACTAAGATGAGAATGGTCAAGAAACTAAACATTAACGAGTTATTTTTAAACAATGGATTGTCTATAATATTTTTTATCACAAATTTAACACAAAGTAACCACAATATAAAGCCTAATTTATATACGGACAAAAAAGTATCTACGGTCAAGTTTAGTTTATACATACTTATCGTCAAATTATTACATTGCGAAATCGATCGTGCTGGATCCTTGTCTTACCTGAAAAAGAAAAACTGAATTAAATTTTTGGTTTATATTACTATTAGCTGTTTTAAAGACAATCGACTAGGCAGTAAAAAACATGTGCGGCAATGCAGCTAATGTTCAAAATGAAACTGTTTAAAGTAATGGCGCAACGAGCAACGTATTGGTAAATGTGGTAATGTAATTCCCCACACAAAATTGTTTCATCATCGTTGGTGTTTAATTGAGAATGATGGGTGTTATAGTGCTTTAGATGCCTATTAATAAATAACCTAGGCCTCCTTTTGTACAATCCTATGTAAATTATTTTATGAGAACAGAATAGTTTTACCTTTGCCTGTGAAATATTTGTTCCCCGTTTGCGAAAAACACAGTAAAATTTGCTTTTGCTTTGTTACTGACCATGCACCGCAATTTATTAACGTATACAGAGCAGTAAGAAAAAACGACACAAAAACACAATTTATTTAATGGAATAAAATGAAATAAAGAAATTAAAGGTAAGAATTGTGTTCTCCCTAACATAGTCACCTTTGACGTATAGTATACATAACTAAAGTTAATATAGTTGTTGTTTTCCCGACAAAGTACTAAATTTTAGAAACGATGCATTAATCACATAAAAGTTGTAGTATTTGTAAGTTTAAATACACAGGCTGGCCACCTGTAAACGGAACAGGCTTCACGATTTTGTTGAAAATCACTCAGAGGTGAATTTTGCTTTCAAAGGGGAAGACTGTTAGACTTATTTTGAACATTGCAACACCAACCCTTAAGCGGGGGTGCGATCCACTGCTAAAATCTTAAATTACAAGGGGAGTCGAGTAGCACGTTATTTTAGAGCTGGCGTAAATCTATTTTCAACGATGCCTTATTTTTAGTGAATTTTCATTAAGAAAATTCAATAGAGAGGTCTCGATGGTGACACTTTCGGAAAATGTCTTCAAATGAGCGCGAATTAGGGCCTCTGGAACCCATTTCCATGGTTAGTTAAAATGTATATATATATATATATATATATATATATATATATATATATATATATATATATATATATATATATATATATATATATATCCAACCGATAACTTAAAAAATACTTCACTGATTTGGACCAAATTTAGGGATTGCTCTATTTTGCGAATGGCTTGGATGAGTTCGTTCATCAAATCTTAACGGCCAATTTTTCTTAATAAAAAATTGAAAAATATTGTTTAAATTACATAGACAGACGTGGTTGTGTACCAATGTTCAAGTCGTTTGATCAAAGGAAAATAAAGTTATTCGAAATTAATAATAAAATAATCATCGACATCACTTCAGATTCTGTAATGCAATATTTACGATGCTGTACAAAGACAGATGACGTTATCTGCACTGCTATGCTACGAGTATTTAAATAAATCGTGGATGAAAATCTAAACAATGGAAGTTGTTGCAAGATGTCAGCCTGGAGAACATTGTGAGATACGACAAGGACGTCATCTCGGTGCAGGGCCAGGTAGTATGTTGTCGCGATAGCTCTAGTTTACACAAAATTTTATAGATAATGCTGTGTACAATGTACAATCAACTAACAATAATTGTGTAAATTGTCAGACTTGGGCCATTTCTTTCCTAATATAGGGACAAAGTTTGCATCCAAAAGCGTTAAACTTTAGCATGCGAATGTATACTATAACCAAAAATTTCGGGACGCAGCAAGTGCGTTATAGTAGTGAATTTTCATAAGAATTGTACACTATTAGTAAGATTTTGTTTGCAAAAACTGAATGAGTTGACTAAAATAAAACCATCGAAGCAACGAATAAGGAAAAATACCTGCCATGTTTATAATTTGACAGGTACATTCCCTTTGTAAATAATTATTTTTTTGTAACTTCAATGAAATTTGTAACACATTTTTTTAAAGGCACTTGCATTACTCACATATTATATCTAAGACCAAATTATAATTTTTTAGCTCCATATAAAACATTTTTTTTAAATAATCGCTAACTGGGACTCTAAAACCGATCTACCAAACTATAATTTTCTAGCTCCATATAAAATCGAAACTTATTAATATAATCGCTAACTGGGACCTCTAAAACCAGTCTCACAGGTCCTTTTAAATTTAAAGAAGTAGTTTTAATAGTATATCTTACTAATAGTGTACAATTCTTATGAAAATTTACTACTATAAAGCACTTGCTGCGTCCCGAAAATTTTTAAATTTGAAGCAGTGGGTTCTGAGAAATTGACTTCTAAACGTGAGTAATTTATTTATCAAAAACTACCATGTCAGTTTATCAAATGTTCAAAATTTAGACCACCAGCGTCCATAGAATAGTAGAAGTTTTGTTCAAAACGTCGCCGCACATTCTGTAACATTTCTGCAGTGATTTGGTGGCGTTCGTTTAAGATACGCTGACTAAGTATACTAAATTTGACCTTTTATGTGACCCCACAAAAAGAAATCTAGCGGTGATAAATCTGTTGATCATGCGGGCCATTTTGTTTAGAATCTCTGGTCACCAACCATTGAAACTTTTTTAAAATTCTATAACTCAATACATCTGAATTTTGGCATATATCATACCTGCGATATATCATACCAGAAGCAACTTGCGTACCAAATTTGGTTACAGTGACTCAGTTATTTGTCACTAAGGTGTAGCAACATGGCCGTGACAAATGTGCTTGTTAACGAGCTGAACAAATTTAAAAAAGAAGTATTGATAGACATTATATTGAAAAATAGTGTACCAGACAATATTGTAACTAGTCCAGAACTTCGCAGTTTTGTAAGTTCTAAGAAATGTGACTGTAACGGGGATGTTTTTAGTGATTCTACGGCTGAAGTGATTCCTAACCTGGAAAACAGTGTGAATGTAAGCAATATAAAATGTGAACTCAAAGTTAATAGAAAGGAAATAGAATGCCTTCGCATATTAAATAGTAATTTGGAGAAATCAATAAATGATAAAAATCTTATCATTGAACTATTAACCGCCGATAAAAAGAACTTCTTGCAAAGTGAAGGTGGCAGCGTTGCCACGTTGCCGAAAATTTCCAATGAAGGTATGACAAAGCATGTGAAATATAGGGATCCCAAAATGTCAAATGAATACGATGGGAGAGTATCACAAACGCTTGAAAAATTAAATGACGATCACATAATGCATAAAGTAGAGAAAACCCATAATATTGAACAGAAGAAAAATATGGTTATAGGAACTGGTTCGACGCAGAATAATACAGCTACTTTTCAAGCTGTCGCTAAAAAAGCTGTCATTCATTTGGGAAGAGTGGGGTTGAACACAAAAAAGGAAACTATTTTGAACCATCTTCAGAAAACTTTCAAGCGAAGTGATTTCACTGTGGAAGAATGTCCGGTGAGAGAGGGCGCAAAAAGTATATCTTTCAAGGTAGAAGCAGACTTTGCGCTGTTAAGTGAAATTTATGATGCTCAAAATTGGCCCACTGGGGTAACAGTATCCAGATATAGGTTTTTTCGAGGAAGAGATAATGCAAAATTCGATGCATAAAAATTCTCAAAAAAGTTGTTTTGCTTTGATTAACCTGAACTTACAAGGACTGCCTAGGAAAATAGATTGCCTAGAAAATTGTTTAAAAATGGAAGACTGCTGTATAGCTTGCTTTACAGAACATTGGCTGACTAATGACAACGTAAACAAAATCATAATACAAGGCTACAGAATAGCAAATTGCTTTACGAGACAATCAACTTCTCGTGGTGGTGCTATGATATTGGTAAGAGAAGGAGTGGAATATGAATCAATTGATCCGATAACTAACCTGTCTGTTGAGGGTTGTATAGAGATAGCTGCAGTTAGACTTCCAAATCTAGACATGACCGTTCTATCAGTTTATCGCCTACCGGGAGCTGACATGCAAGTTTTTATGGAAAAAGCTGACATTGCACTTGGTACTTTAATAAATAGTGGGGTTAATAACCTTTTCGTCGCTGGAGACTATAATGTGAATATTTTGGAGTCAACAATGGAGAGTACCAAGCTGCATCATCTGTTTGTGTCCTATGGACTTTATAATCTATTTTCAGAAGCATCTCGAATAACAAAGACATCAGCAACTTGTATAGACAATATTTATTCAAACATAAACCTAAACAACTGTCTAGCGAAAACTGTGAATTTACACCTGTCGGACCATCTTGCGCAAAAGCTCCTGATATATAAGGACAACAAACAAGAGGATAAGTTTCATAATGTAAGGGATACAAATAACAGTGATAGTGTTCAGCTTTTCATACACCAGTTGCAAAACATTGACTGGAATTCACTTCTGGTACCAAATGCTGAAGAATCTTATGTTCGTTTCCACGAAGCTCTAATGGAAAGCTTTGAAAATTGCTTCCCTGTGAAAAGGAAGAGGGTTATCTCTGTTAAAGAACACATTTTCCGGAGTGAAATTATCAGAAAACTTAAGAATCAGGTAGATGCTGCATATACAATCTTTAAAGTAAAAAGAGATGATAATTCAAAAACTCTTTATGAAAGCCTAAAGAAACAACTAAGGACACAGATTCACACTTCTATTAGAAACTATAACAGAGATAGAATTACAAATGCTGATAATAAATCTAAAATCATCTGGAAGTTAATAAATTCGAATATAAAAACCTCGAGGATTAACCAAGGAGCAAGTACACTAAGTGCGGACTGTCTAAATTGCCATTTTTCCAGAATTGGTGAGGATAATTTGGTGCACGTAGAAGACACGTCAAAAAAGTGCCATTCCTATATAAAACGTGTCAAACTGCGGAGCAATGGGTCAGTGTTTCTCGAGGACACATCCCCACATGAAATTATGCAGGTGGTGTTGATGATGAAAAATAAGTCAGCTTGTGACATCTTTGGATTAAACATAGTACTTCTAAAAAGGATAATCCACGTGATTGCAGACCCACTGAGCAAAATTGTCAATATGTGCTTTGCTCAGGGTATATTTCCAAATCTATTAAAAATTGCAAAGATAATTCCTTTCCCAAAAAATGGCGACATGAACGATTGCAACAATTATAGGCGAATTTGTATTCTCCCTATAATCTCGAAAATCTTGGAAGCACTTATTAAAGAGAGATTAGCAAGCTATATTGATAGGCAGGAAATCCTAAACCATTCACAGCATGGATTCAGAAGAAATAGGCCAACAACTACGGCGATGACATATATAGTTGATTTTGTCTTGGAAGCACTTAATCACAAAGAAAATGCCGAGCTTTTGTGCGTTGACCTTAGTAAAGCTTTTAATATGGTAAACCACCAGATCCTTATCTCTAAGTTGGAATATTATGGAATGAGAGGCAGAATAGGAACACTTTTACAATAATATTTAAGGAACAGGGTGCAGTTGGTTAGCTGGCAAAATACCACATCAAATTTTAAACAGGTACACTTGGGAGTACCACAGGGCTCTATACTGGGGCCAATGCTCTTCCTATTATATATTAACGATTTGCCCGAAAACATTAGGGCAGACAGAAGTTGCATCTTCGCAGATGACACGTCAGTAATTAATAAAGCAGTTCCAGACCTTATAAAACACAAAGGTGACCAATCCATCCAGCAGGTGGAAGCATGGGTTAAGGCAAACAAGTTATTGCTTAATGCAGAAAAAACATCAAGACTTGTCATAACTACCAGGGACTATCTACAGAACTCAGGCGAAAATATTAAAGTTTTAGGCTTTCATATTGATGGTTGTTTAAGCTGGAAACCCCACATAGACCATATGTGTAAAAAATTATCTTCAGCCATCTACTCAATCCGTAGAATAAGATACATCATAGATGAAAGCGCCGCAAGGGTTACTTACTATGCTCACTTTCAAAGCATTGCAACCTATGGGATTTTGCTATGGGGATCCTCGCCACATGCAGAACGTGTCTTTATACAACAGAAAAGAGCAATTAGGGCGATTGCTAACGTTCCTCAGGACCACAGTTGTAGAGAACTATTCCAGAGGTATAAAATACTTACCCTACCAGCAAGTTATATAATTACTTGCCTTCTTTACATTTATGACCATCAGGCCAGTTTTATCTCCCATGAACAGGTGCACAGTTACGAAACTAGAGGTAAAAGTCAGTTTGTGATTCCTCATCACAGGATAAGCCGCACGCAGAGGAGCCATGGGTATACAGGAGTTAGGCTGTTTAATTCACTTCCAGTGGTGGTCAGGGAATTGCCTAGAAGACAGTTTGCATCTGTGATAAAAAGAAAAACTCTGGACGCACCAAGTGCGTTATGGTAGTGAATTTTCATAAAAATGGTTTTTATAACCAGTATAACCTCTATAGTGGGAACAATGTACCACATTTTATCAAAATAACTTTGTTGTTGGAAAAGGGCAAATATTTTTCAAAAACTAACTTAAAATATATCCGAAAAACTGACCCGATTTTCCTGGCCAACAAACTTCTTCAAGGTATTTAGCCACCTACCAAGATATAATTATTTACAAAAAGCTTTTCGAGAAAACTTACAAAAAAAATTGTAAACAACTTTTTTGCGAAAATCCAAAAACATCTTTTTTACAATAACTCATTAAACATTAGGTACTAATTACAAAAATTTTACAAAAATTTCACAAACAATGATTTCTACACAAACAAATAAAGTTCGCTACCATAACGCACTTGCTGCGTCCAGAATTTTTTTCTTACAAACATGCATTATATTTCGATGGAAAATGCAATAACATAAGGCGTGTTTGATTAAAAAAAAAATGTATCACCAACGACTTATGGGCCACCCTGTGATTGTAGAAATATTTTTTTCAGATGTAGCTGAAGACACCCTATAAATAATATATACAAATTTTTTTCATATATTTTATAATTACGGCTATATTAAGCTTTATTGATTTTTTACGAAAATTCGACAAAAATTATATACATTAAACGATAAACTCTATAGCTAAGGCTACTGCCAAGCATCAGAGAAAGGGTCTATTTGAAATGAATTTTCTGGAAATATTTTAGTAAAATGAAGGACAATGACGGTTGAAACTAAGACTTCAGGGTTTGTAAAACATTCCTCTTGAGACATTTTATTTCCATAGCTCGTATTAGATTCAAGTTCTTTGCCTAAATGTGGCTGATTTTGACGTTTTAAATCGCAACTTTGACGTTTTGAGGAAAACCCCAATTTATTTTTCTTTAATTGCTTATAACTTTTTTGTATTTTGAGCTACAGGGCTAAATTTTGGTAGGTAACTTACATATAAGAACATAAACCCGTGTACCAAATTTGGTTGCCCTTACTTTGTTAATTCCGGATATAAATTTTTTTCAAAAGAAAACACAAAATTTTCCGGGAAAACCTTGGTAGATTTTCCTGGCTAACGAACTTATCCAAGCCATTTGCAAAAGGAATTTATTCACCAAATTTAAACAAAATCGGCCCATTATTTTTTGAGTTATCGGTGTGATACATATATATATATATATATATATATATATATATATATATATATATATATATATATACATATATATATATATATATATATATATATATATATATATATATATATATATATATATATATATATAAACATATAAAAATTGAAACTGACCCCGGATATGTGTTCTGGGGGGCTTAATTAGCGCTCATTTGAAGAAATTTTTTAAAAATTCAAAAGTCGGGATCTCCTCATTAGTGAATTTTTTTTAAGAAAATTCACTAAAATTAATAGAGAGACCTATATATTCAATTGAAGAATTTAATTTTTAATTAACTGTTGTGTTTTTGTCAGCTCATTTTATATTTTGTTTTATTTTATGTATATTGTCACCCACTATTTGTCATGTGTAAGTCCAGTATACAATTATTTTATTATTTTATGTGCGACGAACCATGTAAATGTTGATGGTTAAATAAATGTTATGTTATGTTATGTTATTTCCAAAGTTACAAAAATTTTACAAAGGAGAACCTTAAATTTTCTCGGAAAACTTAGTCAGATTTTTCTGGCTAACGAATCTATCTGTCACTTACTAAAGGAGCAAGCGTGATAAGTAAATAAAAATCGGTCCAAGAAATTTTCCCAAAATTAAAAATAACTCACGACACGTCATTGTAATTTTTTTCTACGAAAATTCGCTAAAATAGGTAACAATAAGGGTCGCATAATGCATTACAGAGTTTGTTATAGAGCATGCCAACAATAACTTGTACCTTTGATTTTTTTTATGAAAATATAAGTTTTAAGGGCAGTTATGTAATTGTGTGTTTTTCCCACCCACGTACAAGTCATGTGCCCCGTTTCACAAAGCTAGATCAAACATTTAACGGCCGGTTAGTTAATCAAGGCTTAATACAACAAATCACAGCTTCAAAATATTTGGTTGTCATGGAAAAAACCCGAATCATAATACTCTGCGATTGGTCGTCAGAAGCCTTGATTAACTATCCGTCCGTTAAATGTTTAATCGAGCTTTGTGAAACTGGGCATAAGACTTTTGTAGGGTTTTCTAGATTTATTCACATTATCATTATTCATTATTTTTTAGTCGACATTTATATATATATATATATATATATATATATATATATATATATATATATATATATATATATATATATATATATATATATATATATATATAATTGAATAATATATTATTATTATGAAGTACACTGTAACTATCTACCGTACTTGTATTTTTTCTGACTTTGTTAACTCCATAGGAAACACAACTTTTATATGAGTGCTTTAGTTAGGTGTATTTTTCAAGAGGAAGTAAAATACTGATGTTTGATTGGTGCTACTCCACAAGTTATCTTGTTATGGCAGTTTTTACATGTTATTTATCTTATAGATTAAGGAACGAAATTCATTTCTCGATACTTTGAAGAAAAAATGTTCATAATTCAGCATTTTAGGGTATTTTATGTAATAAATAGGTATGCCTTCCTGATTTCAAAAAAATAAACAGAACGAGCACAAAATAAAACAATAAAACTTGGCTGTTAAACCAGAATACTCGGAAATATACCGATTTTATAAAAACGTGGTTTCTATAAATATCTGATGAACTAAAAATGATGACCGGTAATGCCGATAAACAAACTAAATACGTTTTCTGTTTATTTATAAATCGGTGAATAAAATTATACGTAGGTATATACATTTTATAGCTAGTCGTGACCTACATCAAAACACCTAACAGATAGATTTAAGTTTAACTATCAGTGACTAATATTCTGATGTTTTCTCCAATTGACTGACTGGTAAAATAGACTCCAAGTAATTTTTACAAGTGTTGGGAACAAGGAGGAAAAACTTAACTGAAAAACAAAAGTTGTTTTTTATAAAATTCATCTGTGTGAAACAGCCAAATAGAATAAATCCAGTATCATAATTATTGTACATATTTTATAAAAAAATCGCGAAACACGTACATTTTAGATTAAAAAATGACATCCTGCGACGTGATAACTTGACCCCTACATTCAACCCACTTCGAGTGACAGTTATAACCCCCAAATTGTTAAATATGAAGTAGGGGCTTGTTATACGTCATTTGAAATATCTCTTAATTATCTATTCAAAAATGCTATGGTTTTCAAATTTACTGCAAAACTTAACATAAAAAAAAAACAATTTCTTCCGATTGACGAACCTCACTACAACACACTAAAAATTAATAACTAAGCGCGTTTAATTATTGACGACGAGAAAGGGAGAAAAAACAATTTCAGTGTCCTTTTTGGACAGTTGAACAGAAGACATAAAATGTTTTCGACATCAAGTTTTGTTTAAAACGTCTTAGCAACTTGCTGTGTGGTTTTAACCGCATGACGGTAGTTGTCAGTTGTTAACTGCAATTCAGAAACATGGTTCATTTAACACTAAAGCATAAAATATCATTTCTAGAGATGATTGGTTACGCCGAAAAACACGATCACACATCGAAAATTTGCTCGCCTATTTCAAGAAAAATTTTCCGATTTGCCGCCCATATCTCAAGAGACGATTAGTGAAATTGAAATTTCGCGAGCTTGGACATGTACGAAAGATACAAAAAAACTTTCTAATGCGCTGAGTAATGATATTAAATTGGATGTGATGCTTTAGTTTGAGGAAAACCCACATACTTCGAGTCGACAGACAGTCACAAGATTGGATGTTAGCCACTCATCGATTATTCGAATATTAAAAAAAATGCATCCATATAAATTAATACAAACTCAGGAGCTCTTGGAATACGATTTTGGTAGAAGAACATCATTTTGTGAACAAATGATGAAAACAATGTTGTCCAACTAGAATATGTTTTGTTTTCTGAAGAGTGCAATTTTACACTTCACGCGTCACAATTGTCCTACTGGTCTAAAGAAAATCCAGACTGGATGAGATAAGAGCATACGCAATACCCTGAATGGTTAATATAGGGTTAATGTTTGGGCAGGAATAGTTGGCAACCCATTTTGATTAATAGCAATTTGATTGGAGATAATTATTTGGCACTGTCCCAAAATAATGTCGTGCCAACTTTGGCGAACTTGTATCTTGATCGAGCAAACCCACAAACTTCCAGCGAATGGAATATGGTTTCAACAGGATGGAGCACCCTTATACATACTAACAAATCAATGTCGGGCAGTACCTCGACTTAATATCTCCAAATCGGTGGATAAGGAGGCGAGAGTCGCCCGAACTTATGCTCTTCGACTTGTCCTTATTGGGAAATGTGAAAATTATGATATACACCCAAACCACGCATTTGAACTGACTTAAGAAGAATAGCGACTGCGATTAGGTCGGTCACAACTCAGATGTTGATTAACGTTAGACCTTTTTTACGATTAGGATCCTGCCAAGACGTTCGAGGTATGCATTTTGAACACCTCCTGCATTAAGATCGATGTGTTTTTCTTTCCCATACCGGGGCTCATCTTTGACGTTTAAGCGTCCTCTTTTAAATTCCGCAACCCAGTGTTTAATTTAAGTTTAACATGCGAAGGACATTGATCACCTAAGGTTTCTACCACCATTAGCAACATTTTCTTTGCCCGATAACCATTTCCAAAATAATACTTTATAACTGACTAAGACTCTTTTATCAAAATATAGCTTTTGCTCAGACATGCAATTTACAAGACTTCACAGTTTATGCCTCTATTCAAGCCTACTGGAAAGTTTTCCGACTAACTAGATGGTATCAATATACCACCGTATAACATTTTGGGTTTATTAGAGCTGTAGAGACAACATAAATCCTAGGTACGCACGTGATAGCAACTCTGCAATACATTTTATAATGTATCAGTCTTTTTGGAGCGGCGAAACTCTTCACGACAAAGATAGGCCAAGGTGTTTATGGAAGCACCTTCGCATAAATTGAAAAAATACTTACTGGAAGGAAGCAGAGATGCAGTTCGAATTATAGTAGGCCTATTGACAAGACATGAGTCAAATGAGTCTGGCAGACGAAGTACCTTGCAAATTCTGCCAAGAAGATAAAATCTCGTTCCAAGTATTGTACCAATGCGCAGGCCTATGAGGTTCCAGTCACCCAGGGAGGAGAAATCAAAGGCAGAAAGCTACACGAAGAAACGTCTATCTTTGCTGTTGACCGTTAATAAAACAGATAAAGGTGCTCTAAAGTCTTATAATGGAGCGTCACATAGATCTCAAAGGTCATGATGACAATGGCCAAATGGCTTGCTTTCATCTAAATCTAAATATTTCTATTGTATAGCCACGTTCAAAATAATAATGTTACTGAAACTAATTTCAACAGTATGTTGTCATTCTTCCAACTTAATTTTCAAAAGGAGTTTTTGCGTATCCAGAATATGCAGCCTTTGATCCTGTTTGCTGCTGTGATAAAAACAATGTTCACAAAAAAATCATATTAGTAATTAACACTATATAAACATCGGTAATAAAAAGTGAATAAATAATGATTATGATTTTTCAATCGAAATTAGTTGAAAAGCAACCTCATTTTTTCAACTCTTATCTCAAATATAAAACCATACATAATTTTAAACACATTTTGTTTTCGAGTGTCTTGTGTTTATCGTGTTTTCGCAAAATATCTTAAACATAAAATAATTCACCTATAATTGTGTTACATAATTATAGTTACATTTCTATACAAGTGAACAGCAACTGTTATTGTAAATCAAATAACTTATTTTACTAGGTAACAGAACACTTAAGAAATAAATATTTGATAATCCCAAACGAGCAGTTTGTAATATTTCATAGATTATAGTCTATACAACGGAATTTGATTTTATGTGCACAGAAAGGTCGCAGCTAGTTAACTTTGTCGATAATGAGGTTACATAAGTGTCCGGCCACCTTGAAACTGGTCGAATGATGCACAGAATTTGTTGTCGCAGTTGAAACTTGAACGCGGTACTTTTGTTCCAAATGGAAACGTTCTGTTTTTCACACCAACCTCTATTAAAACGTTTTTTCTGCAACTTAAACTTGCCTCTTCTCAAATTAGCAAATTTATGCGCAATCATAATCAAGTTGGCCAGTTCTTATGAAATTCATTCACATTATCCTTGACTGTTGACACCATTCTAATGGTTGAGCCGTTTGCTTGATTGCTTGAAGTGCGCTACTTAGAAACAAAACCAAATCGATTTTTATGCACTTAAACGCGTAAGTATTTAAACAGGGATAATTGTTTTGACGCAATAAATGTCGTTCATGTCTTATTTGACACATTAAAACTTATTATGGTATCTATAAGATTATTTGAGCTAGGTATTATCCAATAAATAAGGTATTTTTATAAAAACCTAATATAAAATTCTACCACATTTTTTTTTATACAGACGGTAGCTTTATTTGTAAACCTGTGGCATGTTACCAACTGTATAAGCAACAAGGAAATCATGTTTTCAGTTAAAAGACTTTTTGTTCTATACTGTTTTTAATGGCAGAAAATAACTACAAAACTACAAAAAAGCGCCAACTTTTTATTTTTACTAAATACAAGCGTAGATTATTTCTCTGGCTGAAATGGTGTCACCTAGTAAAGGCAACGACAATTAAAGAAATTTTATTGTTAGTTATTTGATATTATCTTTTATCGGTCACTTACGTACAGTTTTTTTCGACTTTCTTCCTTGTAAAAGTCGTTGATCCTGCTAACAATTTCTCTGTTTTCTGTTCATTAATTCCCCCACTAGGCAAGCAATATATCAGTTATATTCAGCCATGTTCTGAATATACCCTAATTCTTTGGTATATATATATATATATATATATATATATATATATATATATATATATATATATATATATATATATTTACTCAAAGGAAAATTAATTAACCTGTTTACTAAAAAAATTCGGACTGGCCATTTTTTGTGCGAACGTATGATGGGAGTCATTGGGAATGTAACTTAGAGTGGTGGTTTCGTTCCCATAGACATCGAATTCTAAAATGTCTTAATTTTTGATAACTAGTACATCTAGAAAGGGTAGTTTATTATTATATTCTAATTTGTGGGTAAATTTTATAGAATCAAAATTGATTGTTTAATTTGGCAATAAAATCTTCTATTCTGCAAATGTTTGTGTTAAACACTGCGAAAATATCACCCACATAACGAAATGACACTCCAGGAGAAAACTCACTTTCACTTTCAAAATCTGTTTCAAATCTACTCATGAAAAGGTCCACAATAAATAGCGATAGGGGGTTGCCCATTGCCGTACCTTTGGTTTGTTCAACAAATCATTGTTGAATTGAAAAACATTTTGTTTAAAATAAAGGTTGGTTAAAGTTAAATATTCTTTGCAGATATGTTCATTTATGTTATTTATTTTTAACAACTCTTCTAAATACGTTAACGTTTGCTTCGTGGGGACGCTAGGAAACAATGAGGTTAACTCAAATGAAATTAAAACCACGCCTTCAACCAATTTAACCTCTTTAACTTTATTAATAAATTCAAATAAATTTGTTACTTAAAACCTTTTTTTTGTTTGACAGGTAAGCTTTTAAACTCATTTGTCAACCACTTTACTAAATTGCATGTCGAGGAATCTATAGCCGAAACAATAGGTGTCATTGATTTTCCCGGTTAATGGTTTTTTGGGAGACAGTACTTTTTGGGGACTTTTGAATTTGCAACTTGTAACTTTCTTCCTAAGTCTTTTGTTATTAGGTTATGACAACTCTTTACATTATTTTTAACGTCCGAAGTCATTTTTGTTAGCGGGTTTTTATTTCGTTTTTTATACGGTCCTGTCTCTAAATCACAACCTTATTATATTTAACTGCTTTTATCATAAAAACAATCTTTCTCTCTCAATCACTTAACTAATATTGGTTTTTAGTGGACTTATTTTCTTTCAAGTTTTTTGAAATTTTATTTTTAATACAATTTTTTGAAGATTCAAGTAACTTTTTAATTCCTGTTTCAATACTAGCAACTATTTCTACTATATCGTTTTTTTTGTGACTGTAGACCGAATTTTTATTAAAGGACTGTGAAAAAAGATTTTCTACGAGGTCAATTTTCCGAGGAACTGGTTTTTCGTTTTTAATTTGACATTTTACCAACACAGACATTTGGAGAAAAGAAGATTTTATTGCCAAATTAAACAATAAATTTTATTCCATAAAATTTACCCACAAATTAGAAGTTAATAATAAATTACTCTTTCTAGATGTACTAGTTATCAAACATAGAGACACTTTAGAATTTGATGTCCATATGAAGGAAACCACCACTCTAGTTACATTGCGAATGACTCTCATCATACGTACGCACAAAAAAATGGCCAGCCTGCATTTTTTAGTAAACAGGTTAATTCATTTTCCTTTAGGTAAAAATAGATATATCAAAGAATTGGCGTATATTAAGATCGTGGCCGAATATAACGGATACACTGCTTGCCTAGTGGAGAAATTAATTAAACAGAAAACAAAGAAAATGTTAGCGCAATCAATGACTTTTAGAAGAGAGAATGCCGACAAAAACTTTGTTTGCTTAGTATTTGAACCTCGAATCACAAGGGGTCTAGATCGCATTTTTTAAAAAGCCAATTTGCAACTAACGTTTTCGACAAAAATAAACTTGCTAGGTAACCCAAAAGACAAGTATAGTACGGCCAAAAAGTTTGAAATATACGAAATAAGTTGTAAAGATTGTGATCTTAAATACGTCGGACAAACAAAGAGATTTATTGAAATTGGATTCAAAAAACATTCAGCACACTTAAGATAGGGTACTATAGATAGATCTTCCGTTGCCCGACATATTTGGAATAATAATCACCACGTAAATGAAGAGAATCTAAAAATGTTAGACAACCCGGAAAATTAAATGCGATTTCGAAAGCATGTATATATATATATATATATATATATATATATATATATATATATATATATATATATATATATATATAGTAAATATATTAATAATAAAAAGTGTATGAATTTGGCTCCGCCGCCTATGGGTAGTCTATTGATAGATTATTTCACAAAAAATACCGGCAGAAGAACGTCACATACATAATCAGAGAATTCAGATATTTCCGCCAAACGAAATATGTTAATTTGTGTGTCGTTGAACCTCCCCAAATCGTTAGTGACCGACTACCTGCAGAAGAATATAAATGGAGTTGTGGATGTAAGATATTTAGAATTATTCATCCTCTGATGACGCTCTTTGTTAGCGAAACGGTCGTCAAGTTTTAAAAAATGTGTTGTCGTGATTTGGGTTCTCCAAGTGTGCTTATCAGTGCTCATTACAGGTTCCAATCTTCACTTAGTTGTTTCATTATAATGGAAAATTGTTCGCGGGGAGGTTTTTTGGTCAAACTCGTCGATTTATTTTACCAAATTTAACTCACATATTGCCATTAAACTACAGATTCAAGGTGCCAACATTCAATTCAACTGAATAATTGTAATCAAAGTTTTTACCGAATAAAATTCAACAGAATTTCGAAAATTCCTCGAATAATATTCGTTGTTGTTACAAACACATTAATGTGCGGTATACAGTTAAAAGGAATAAACAAACATGGATATAATATGATTTGCTTGATCCTCACCTACGGAATGACGATCTGACTGACTTTTCCTACTGACGTGAAAAAAAAAACATATGCATCGGACTGAATTATTAATGAAAATCAGTCACTTAAATTAAAGATAAATCAGTTTAAACAGATCCAATGATATGCTTAGGAGATAAAGTGCGTTTGTATTGCAAAACTTCAAAATTGCTACTATAAAGCACTTGCTGCATTCCGACTTTTAAAGTTGTACTTGCGTCAACTTGCGCCACAGGGTCAAAAAATACATACCACTTTTCATAACCTGTTATTGCAAAAATTTTACTTACTTAATTTTTTTCCTTGAAATTAAAGACTAAACTGGTTTAGATTAATGTGAATTAATTAGTATGACTACTTTACGAATTTACCGTTCCATACTTCAAACAACTTCTACTTTTACTTGGATGAACTTTTTTGCCATTACTGAGCCCATTCCACATTTCAAAAAATCTCTCTCTGCTTTACCCTATACCTATTAGTGATGGCGTCGAAAACTTTCATATATTATCTGGTTGTACGGTTTCCATGACACCTGAATTTAAACAGCGTGAAATTAACTCTGCTGTGAGAATATATGAGTCTGGTTGTGCATAGATTCCTCCTCCATGTTTTTACCTCATTTATTCTTAAAAAATATTTGTTTCAGGCGAAATGTTTGTTAAAAATCTCTTGAAAATGCGCATGTCCGGATAAAATTTAACATTACGCCTTTAACTGCCTGTGAAGTTACACTAATATGGAGAATATGACGTATTTAAATTCCCAAACGTTGGGGGATTTTGTAGAATACAAATGCGAGTGGAGAAATCCCACAAAACAACCAAACATCTACAAATGGATTGTTATTAATGCAACACGCGGTTGGGATACTATCTGGAGAGGCCGGTGTTCTTACCACAGGATGGGAGGGTGTTATTTATGTGACGTAATTTATATTACTACTATTATTACTATTCGTATCAATTTAATACAAAAGCTGATCTCTTCGGAGATAACGTCTTAAAAGCTGGAAAATATACCATTCAATTTTCACCTGCTGTCAAATTTCTTGGCCTTTACATCGACCAAGATCTTCGATGGGAAGTTCAGATTAGCTGGGTACGTCTCTAAGCGTTTGAGCTCAGCGTCCCATGCAATCCTGCAGTTGAAACCCAGACTAAACCTTAAAATTGTCCGGACGCAGTAGGTGCGTTATGGTAGCGAATTTTCACTAAATGCTTCAAATGTGTATTATAACTCCATTTTCTACACACCTAGAAAGTGGAATTATGGTATCTAGTAAGGTATTTATGAGGGCAACAAATCAGCCAAATTATATCAAAATAAATTTGTTATTTGTTGAGACACAATTTTTTTTCTCGTAAAGATCTTTTTTTATAGAAAAACTGGTCCTATAGGGTCGGCTGAAGAATTCATCCAACCCATTAATAAAAGAACGATTCTTACCGAGTTTCATTAAAATCAGTTAATATAACTTTTTGAGTTATCGGTTGGATGCATATATATATATATATATATATATATATATATATATATATATATATATATATATATATATTTGTGTGTGTGTGTGTGTGTGTGTGTCCGAAATTAACTTTGAAATATAAAAAAGTTAAGCTTACTAACGGATTTATCTAATTCAGTGTTATGGAATTGGTGAATTAGAGGTTATCAGACTATTTCGTATAAAGTTTCTAAACACAGTTGTGGCCCAATCTACAGTATCCAGACTGGTTAGAAAAATTGTCACTAACGGTACTGTACATAATATACCCAAAAAGAAGGACTTTGATGGATGGTACTGTGGTAGCAATGGATTCATTACGCGAAAAACCCAAGCTTTCACTAAGAAAGCGTAACCCTGAGACTCGCATTAGCAACAAGCACATTTGTAACACATTTATGAAGCAAAGAAGGTAAAGCCGTATAAAATTAGATTTCCTCACACGTTAGAAGAAGGGGATGAATATTGAAAATTGGAATTTTGGCTAACTTTAAAATATTATTTTCTCAGATGAATCGACTTTTACAACTAATGTTGTACCTTGATCACAGAATTGTCGATATTGGTCTGAAAATAATCCCAATTATGCAATAAATTCTCGGCAGCAGTATTTTAAAAACCCTGATGTTTGGTGTGCAATTTCATACCATTGTGGATTAATTGGGCAATATTTTATTGAGGGAAAACTTAGTCAACATTCTTATTTAAATATCTTGTTTGTGGACGAAGTACCATACGAAGCAAATTTTTTTTTTCATATTTTCAGCACGACGATTGCTCTGCCCACTCGACATTTTGTTTATGTGAATGGCTGAATGAGAATTTTCAAGAAAAATGGACAGCCAATGCTGGTCCCATTTTGTGGCCGCCCAGATCTCCGGACCTAACAATCGTGAAGTTCGATTTTGAGGGCCGGATAAAACAAATACTATATTCAAATAAGCTTCCAGGTGACGTGTTGAAAAATCGCATTAGAGATGCGATCAGTTCTGTTTCCCCTGAGCAGATTAGAGCAGCTTTCACTGCATTTCAGGAAACAATTGCCAGAATGTGCGAATAAACGCGGTGCACTTATTGAATAAATGAATATTTCAGTTGATGTTAGTACTGTTATGTTAGTACCTATTGAAAAAAAATTATTTTTTGATGATTGTATTTTCCTAATTTAATGTTCTCATTTATTTAATTACCTAAATAGACGGATAAAAAAGCGATCGTGTTCAATTAATTATTTTTAGCAACTTTTGTTAATGAAATTTTTTAATATCTTCAATAGGAAGGGTGTGTGGAACGAAAATTATGCGAAATATCAAAGTAGGCGTAGGATCTTAAAATTTTGTATTCCTACTGAGTTTTTTATTTCGATCGTCTTTTCTTTCGTTTCAACTCAAAATATTACAGTCCTTTTCACCTATTCATGCGTCGATTTGGGGACACACTATATATATATATATATATATATATATATATATATATATATATATATATATATATATATATATATATATATATATATATATATACAGATAAAAATTCAATCGGACCTTGGTTTCGGGTTCTGGGAGCCCAAAGTCGCGCTCATTTAAAACAATTTTTCCAAAGTCTGACCATCGATACCTCTATTCGCAAATTTTTTAAAATAAAAATTCGCTAAAAACCATAATGATGTCTTTTACGCTCTGATTTATCCAGTGCTGTTATATCATGTGTTTTTTTTTGCTGGTGCAGTCCGGTCTGTCCGAATATTTATACACCAGATAAGGATCCTGAGATTATAATTTGGTCCTAAACCCACAGTCTTGACGACCGTTTTTGATTAAATATAATATAATGCCACTACCATGCCTATATATTTATGAGTATTTTATTAACAACAATGTTTCTTCAGTTGAACGAAATATTTGTATTACATGGGAAATCATTCTACATGATAATAAATATTTTTAACTGTTCTATAGAAACTTCACCAGTTTTCAACTAGTACAGGCTATCCCAAATTATTAGTATCCATGGCGTCTTTCACAAGAACCGTCATAGTCATAGCTTGATTTTGAAGTTATTACTTCCACATCTTTACAACGTGGGGAAGTATCGCATCGGCGACAAAAATTTCAACAAATTTTTTTCACTTAAACGTTGTAAAAAGTGTCAAAACATATAGAAAACATCATTTGGGAACGAATTATTTTTCTGTCTCTCGATCTGTATGCCTGTAGCCACGATAACTTCAGAACGAATTGAGATATAGTCTTCAAATTTGGTATACAGTTAGCACCCGACAAACGAAGGGTTCGGGTTGTTTTTGGGGAAAATCACTCGGTGGGGATTAAGGGAGGACCGGGGGGGGGGGGGTGATTTGGTGACAATTTACATTTTTTCGTTCAAACTGGAGTAATATAACGTTTTAGCGTTTGTTTATTAGAAAACTTTCAATTTCATCAAACATCTGCTGTTCTGTGCTTAAATTAAATTTGGGTTTGAATGTGTGAGGTCTCCTCATAAAACCTCCTCATGAAATGAATTCAGGGTCCATGACTTGACCACAAAGAAAATATTCGTATTTCTGTAGCCATAAACTTCTGAAACGTTATACTACTCGATTTTTAACGAAAATTTTTCAATTTTCATCAAATTATCACTCATTCATGCCCTACCCCATGAAGCGTTCTTACCCAAAAACAACTCGAATCGTTCCTTTGTCGGATGCCAACTACATACCAAATTTGAATATTGTATCTCAATTCGTTCGAAACTTATTGCGCCTACTAACAGACAGGCGTACAGGCCGACAGACCAAGAAATTTTCGTTCCAAAATCAAGTTTTCTATATAATTTGAGACTTTTTAGGCCGTTTTAGCACAAAAAATTCAAATTTTTGCCACCGATATTCCACCCCCATACATTCAACCCCTAATATAAATTCAGCACAGAATATCAGATGTTTGATGAAATCGAAAGCTTTCTGATAAACAAACCCTAAAACGTTTTATTACTCGAGTTTTAACAAAAAAATGTCAATTTTCACCAAATCACTCCATATTCATCCCATACCCCCTGGAGGGATTTTACCCAAAAACAATCCGAACCGTTCGTTTATCAGGTGGTGTAACTGTATACCAAATTTGAAGACGATATCTCAATTCGTTCGAAAGTTATCGTGGCTACAAACAGATATACAGACCGACAGACAAAACAAAATTCGTTTCCAAATCATGTTTTCTATATGTTTTGACACTTTTTACGACGTTAAAGCGAAAAAAAAATTTCTGTTGCCGATGCCATACTTTCATACGTATTGATGTGGACGTAGTTATTTTCTTGACTTATGCTCAATTTATTGGTTTTGTTAGAATTGTTACTCGGGTCTTGGTAAAATAGTGCTACAAATTGAATCATAACTTCCACCTAACTGTGATAATTTATTCTCTTCAGAAAGACATTATGATGGAATTAATTTAAGGCCCATGACTTGACCAAAAAGAAAATATTTGTATTCCTGTACCCATAAACTTTTAAAACGTTATATTACTCGAGTTTTGTATAAAAAAATGTCACTTTTGACCAAATCACCCCGTATTTATCCTCTACCCACTACAGCGATACTACCCAAAAACAATTCGAAGCGTTCCTTTGTCGGGTGCTAACTGGATAATAAATTTGAAGATGATATCTCAATTCGTTAAAAAGTTATTGCGCCTATTAACAGACAAACGTACATGCCGACAAACAAAAATTCTATATGTTTTGAGACTTTTTACGCCGTTTTAGCAAAAAAAGTTTAGAAATTTATGCCAACAATATTCCACCCCCACACATTCAACCCATAATTTATTTTCAGCACAGAATATCATATGTTTGGTGAAATTAAAAGTTTTCTAATAAATAAACCCTAAAACGTTATATTACTCGAGCTTTAACGAAAAAATGTCAATTTTCACCAAATCACGATTAAGCGATTTTACCCAAAAACAATCCGAACCATTCGTTTGTCGGGCGCTAACTCTATACCAAATTTGAAGACGATATCTCAATTCGTTCTAAAGTTATCGTGACTACAATACGGACACACAGGCCGACAGACAAAAAAAAATTCTTGCCCAAGTCATGTTGTCTATATGTTTTGATACTTTTTACGACGTTTAAGCGAAAAAAAAAAGTTTGTCGCCGATGTGGAAGTAAACGCCGATGTGGAAGTAAAAGTTATTGAATACATTTTTGTTATTTTAAATAGGACACTATCATTTTACTGAATAAAATGTTGTCTAGAATTTTATGCAGTGATATCGCATCTTTTGTATAAAGGCACAAAAACGTTAATTTTTAAATCATTTAATATTTTGTAATGTGTCATAGAAATAAGCAGATCTTGTAAGATTACTAGTACAAACCAATAATTATTTTTTTTATTGTGCGGTACAATGTTTACTAAATATTTTAGGAATTGCTTCAGTTGGCTTGCGTCTATAGTCAGTTTCAGAATATTTGTTTAAAAATCAGCAATTTTGACGTTTTCAATCGTACCTTTTACGTTTTTAGAAGAAAAAAACACAATATTACTTCCACATCGTCACAACGTGTGGAAGTATCGCGTCGGCGACAAAAATTTCAAAAATGTTTTCTTGCTTAAACGTCCAAAAAAGCATCAAAACATGTAAAACAAGATTTGGGAACGAAATTTTTTTTGTCTGTCGGCCTGTATGTCTGTCTGTTTGTAGCCACGATAACTCTAGAACGAATTGAGATATCGTCTTCAAATTTGGTAAAGTCATCACTCGACAAATGAACGGTTCGGATTGTTTTTGGATAAAATCGCTTTAGCGGGTAGGGGATGAATGGGGGATTATTTGGTGAAAATTGGCATTTTTTCGTTGAAATTCGAGTAACATAACGTTGTAGGGTTTATTTATTAGAAAACTTTTAATTTCATCAAATATCTGGTATTCTGTGCTGAAATTAAATTAGGAGTTGAATGTGGGGTGGAATATTGACAAAAATTTCGAATTTTTTTTTGATAAAACGGCGTGAAAAGTCTCAAAACATATACAAAACTTGATTTCGAAAGGAAATTTTTTTGTCTGACGGTCGGTCGGTCTGTCGGCATGTACCTCTGTCTGTTAATATGCGCAATAACTTTGGAACGAATTGAGATATGATCTTCAAATTTGATATCCAGTTAGCACCCGACAAAGGAACGCTTCTGATGGTTTTTCTTGACATTTTTGCGCCAAGAAAACGTAATCTCTGCCTGTAATACTTAATAGCGTTGGTTTACTATACACAATATTTTCGTCGTCAGTGGCACCCAAATTGTTTTAGCGTCCCAGGTAGAAGCCCTCTATACAGGGTGATTGATTATCTCACCATAAGATCACGACTAATGAAAGGTGAGGCCATTTCAAGAAAAAAACTTAAGATGTTCTCGCAAAAACTAGTTTCCTAGCCAACGAACCTTATAGGTGAATAGCAAATTGAGCTATTCAAATTTGAGGCATTCAATAAAAACTCGCTACCATAACGCACTTGCTGAGTCCCGAATTTATTTTCTTACAAACATGCATTATAATTTCGTGGTCGAAATTCCATACATTTAAGCTCAGCTCAGAACTGACACCGAGCAGGGGAATCCGTCTGTCAAATTAAAAGAAAACATTATTTAATCTATTTCCACTGAGCAGATTTTCCTGGCTAACGAACTTATCCAAGCCATTGGCAAAAGGAAGGCACTCACCAAATTTTATCAAAATCGGCCCATTTTTTTTTGAGTTATCGGTGTGATATATATATATATATATATATATATATATATATATATATATATATATATATATATATATATATATATATATATATATATATATATATATAAGATATAAACATATAAATATTGAAACCGACCCCGGATATGTGTTCTCGGGGGCCTAATTGGTGCTAATTTGAAGAAATTTTTTCAAAATTCTAAAGGCAATATCTCCTCATTAGTGAATTTTTTTAAAGAAAATTCACTAAAAGGACAATGATTCAATGAAGTTTTCTTCTTATAACTAACTCACCTTTCATTTGTCATAATTTGATGGTGAGCTAATAAATCAGCCTGTAAATAATACAAGATCGTCAAGCAGCAGTCAGATCTCTCCCAGGTTTACGGTTCAATATACCGAGACCTTAGAGACGATTTCCAGTGAGATTTGAGGAGTAGGTAGATTGAGCCACTGTAATCGAACTACAACAATCCAACCTACCCCTATATCCACCGCTCCAAGGAGTAAGCAGATTGAGGTGTTAACGTTCATTTCCTTAACTTTAAAATGTGTGAAAGGTAACCATTCCGCAGCCAATACAATCTGACCACACACGCACACACAGACACACACATTTCCTTAACCTCTAGAAAATAGCTCCATAACCGGAGCCGAAACGTCAAGTATTAACAAATTTTGGACGCGATTCAACCCAAGAGCCAGTAATTCTCATACATTTTTTTTGTAAAAATGATGCCCACAAAACGGTTCTATGGATTTTAAAACCAGCAATTGCATGAATAAGGCAAACTGTTAAGTCCTCTTTATTAAGCATCTACCAATTGTAGAAAAGCGGATTAAATGAAACACTATAAATCATTCGAAAACATAACAGAGTTATAAAGGATTTCAGAATTCAGTACTTACCAAATACATTTAACAGCATTGTGTTATAAATACTAGATGAAATCACGTATAAATTAATGAGACGCAGCACGTGCATCGCTTTTTTGTTTATTTTTGGCTGCAGGCAGTTAATTTCCAACTAGGATTGAAGTTATTAAATGTTGCATCATCTGATATCTCTATTATTATTATTGACATCATTATTTATATCGTATGTACTTCTCCATTCACGACAAACTCTTTCATAACATGTGAGAGTGAATTTTCGCTTATCGAAGCAAAATACAATAATTATTAAAGGGACTTAGCCAATACCTAATAAAAATCCATTACTGCATAGTTACATTAGTCAATGAATTTGTAGCTTTTCACAAGAAATTCTGTTATGTGACTAGTGTGAACATATTATCGTTGTTAAACATATGATGTTTGATGTTTTATTCTGCAATACGTTTATTTAGCAATTAAGAGCCTCTTTAGTCCAGGGGTAAAAACGTGTACCTCTGAATCGAAGGGTACTGGGCTCGATTACCAGGATTCTCCTTTCACTTTTGGTTGTGGTATTGTATTTGAGTAAGCTGAATGTCTGCACGTTCCGCCCTTCGGAGGGGGCGCAAAACCGTCGGTTTCGTGTCCATGCAATGGTAGGCACATTTAAGATCACTAGCCTTCTTACAGAAAGACAGAGGTTCGGCAAAATTTCCGGGATAGTCAGGTGAAACTGCTCCCTGGCGCCGGTGTGTGTGTGTGGGGGGTGAGGGGGGTGGTTACCATGCGAGTGTACGCCTCTGGCCTTAGACATCTTGGCCACAGGTTGGTTTATAATTGAAACTAGTGAGACATAATTTAAGCTTTTAGTGAATTTTCGTAGAAAAAATTCACTAATGGGGAGATCCAGACTTTTGAATTTTGAAAAAATGTTTGCAAATGAGCGCGAACTAGGACACCTAGAACCCATAACCCATGCAACAATAATAATAATAATAAGATTTGATAATATGATAACGAAGTAACATCCACGGTAAAAATAGAAGCAAAGAAGACATGTCAGTATTTTAGCTGCAAATTGCCTCTCAGCAGGTGCAAGTGGATGAATCCGTGTATTTTGTTGACAATTTTCATTTAAAAAAATTTGCTTTTAGAGAGTTAACGTCTTCCGGATTCTTCAAATGAGCGCGAATTAGAGCTTTAGGAACCCACATCCCAGGTCAGTTTCATATGTTAAATAAAATATGTACAGCATGGTTTGAAAAGCTTTTACGCCACCTAGGGACTTCCGGTAAATTTTTTTTATTACACTGGAAAATTATTTGGCCAGTTCTGAGACTCACGCTTTTCCATGGTAAATCGCAAATTTTCTATTCAAAAATGCTATATCTCTGAAAGTAATTAATTTATTTTTACGAAATTTAATTCATATACTGCCATCAAACTATACAGATTCGATGTTCCAAAATTTATCTTAGTTGAATAATTGCAACCCAAGTTTCTCCGGATTCAAATTTAACTGAATTTGAAAAATGTCGCAATATATTCCTTGTTAAGAAAATGCCTTACTGTGTATTATAGGGTTCGATAGAATAAACAAAGATGGATATATTAAATCTTTCAGTTGTCAATAGTTTTTGTAATCAACTGGTCACATCATTTAAGTGACATATAGTGAGAGAAAAAGTTAACATGCTTTGAAGTGTAGAAGCATCGAGCTACTTAAATTTAATGTTTGTGCAGTGAAAAGGATGTCACTGGAAGGTTATCGTCCACACACTAACTTTGAACATAAATAAATTGAAGAGGGACCAATGAAATGCTTAGCAAAAGGTGCGTAAGTTACGTTATGCTTTACAAAACTTATGAAAATTCACCAATATAACGCACTTGCTGCGTTCAGACTGTTCATTGGTTGTCTTTGCAGTCATTATGAAGGCACTGTCTCCGCTTTGACTAAAAAAATCTCGGGACGCAGCAAGTGCGTTATTGTAGCGAATTTTCTTTAAAATATTTTTAATAGCAAATGTCTTTCTTTGATGAAAGCAGGCATCAAACTTGGTTGCCTATATAGTAGAAACAATGTACCATATTTCATTGAAATAAATTTATTGTTTGAAAATATATAAACATTTTTCAAAAGTGTAGATGCAGCAAATGTGTTATGGAAGTGATTTTCCATAAAAATGTTTTTAATAGCAAATGCGAGCAGGCATCAATCTGATAACCTGTATAGCCTATGTGGTAGAAACAATGTACTATATTTTATCAAAATTACTTATGGTTTGAAAATATACAAAAATTCCGAAAATAAACTTAAATGTTGGTTTTTATCCAACAAAGCTTACGTTAATAGCAAATTGACTTATTGAAATTTGAAGGATTTAAAGAAAATTCGGTAAATTTGCAGATTAGCACCCGAACGCTTTTCAACAAATTGTTTTCAGAAACATTACTAGGACCCCACCTGCAGGTTTCTGAGAACAGTTTTTTGAAAAACGTTCGGGAGCTAAACTGCAAATTTACCGAAAATTTGCTACCAAAACACACTTACTGCGTCCAGAATTTTTTCTTACAAACGCATCATATTTCGATAAAAAATGCAAAAATGCATTAACGAATTTGTTCTACAAAAATTAGTTTAAAAAAAATTATACACCCCTACTCACTCCTGGTCCCGTAACTTCCTTGGGGAGTGTGAACAAGAAATGTTTCTTGGGGTTTGTGGATCCAGGGGGGGGGGCAGATTTCTGAAAACAGTGTTTTGAAAAGCGTTCGGGAGCTAAACTGCAAATTTACCGAAATTTCGCTACCAAAACGCACTTACTGCGTCCAGATTTTTTTTCTTACAAACGCATCATATTTCGATAAAAAATGCAAAAATGCATTAACGAATTTGTTCTACAAAAATTAGCTAAAAAAAATTATGCACCCCTACTCACTCCTGGTCCCGTAACTTCCTTGGGGAGTATGAACAAGAAATGTTTCTTGGGGTTTGTGGATTCAGGGGGAGGGTCTAGGAAGGTTTCTGAAAACAGTGTTTTGAAAAGCGTTCGGGAGCTAAACTGCAAATTTACCGAAAATTCGCTACCAAAACGCACTTACTGCGTGTAGATTTTTTTCTTATAAACGCATCATATTTCGATAAAAAGTGCAAAAATGCATTAACAATTTTTTTCCTCGATAATTAGCTAAAAAAAGTATAGACCGTTAAACCATAAACTTCACTAAACCTACAAATAAATATCCAAAAAGCCACCAAACTTAACTAAACTGACAGCCAAAGTATCAGAGAAAGGGTCTATTTGAAATGGATATTCTGTAAATATTTTAGTAAAATGAAGGGCAATGATGGTTGAATCTGAAACTTAAGGGCTTGCAGAACACTCTTCTTCAAACATTTTCTTTTCACAAACGGTATTTGTTTTACATTCTTTGCCTAAACATTGCCAATTTTGACGTTTAACATTGCGAGTTTGACGTTTTGAGGAAAACTCTAAAATTTGTTGCTTTAACTGCCCATAACTTCTTTGCCTTTAAAGCTAGGGACCTAAATTTTGGTAGAGAGTTAACTCTTTATAATACAAACACGCGTACCAAATTCGGTTGCCCTTAGTTTGTTATTTCCGGAGATATGAATTTTTTTATAAAGAAAACACAAAATTTTCCGGGAAAACCTGGTCTGATTTTCCTGGCTAACGAACTTATCCAAGCCACTTGCAAAAGGAAGGTACTTTGCAAATTTTGTCAAGAGCGGTCCATTATTTTTTGAGTTATCCGTTGGATATATATATATATATATATATATATATATATATATATATATATATATATATATATATACAGATCTCCCCATAAGCGAATTTTTTGTTTAAAAATTCGCTAAAATACATAAATGCGTCGCATTGGTGATAAATGGCACTACAACGTTTACCTCAGTGCTCTAATGGACAACAAAAGTTTGGTAAAAGTTACTGAAGAGGTTTCTGCTGCAGTCAGTGAGTGAAATGAAAATAAAAGGCAAAGAAAGCCAGCTGGTACGTATTCAGCGCTGCGGTATTTTGTCGAGGAGTTGATAAAACTTTTTCTATTCATTCCTGAAGTTTACAGCGAACGTTTAAAACAACAAATCTCATGTGGTTCTCAAATCAACTGGCCCCGTTTTAGATAATAAATGATCCAGAATATAATGGGGGTATTAAAATACCGTGACACTTTGCGATGGGCGGATAATGAAGTATTATGTAAATGTGAAAAATATTCGTGTCTGCAGAGTTCGTGACATTCAAATATGGGTTAATACTTCGGTTTTATGCGTGAGATTGTTACATTTATCCATTCCTTGTGAAAATGAACATTTTGCGAAATTGTGTATTCGAGCGGAACATGTATTTTCCCTGTAAATTTTAAGTATTATGCTGTTTTCATTAAAATGATCCATATGCGTTAATTTATCGAGCCTCTGCTGGCACGTTATTTTTTTTTTTCGTAATAAATATGTGTCCCTTAAGCGACATTCAGATTATCGTTACCTAGACCGGAACAAATAGTAGCGATAATTTTTATCGTTTCCAAAAAGAACTACTAAACTGTATGTAAAGTGGTAAAAATTAGTAGAGCCATATGGGAGCACTAGTCATATAACAGTCGAAACAGGCTAGGTAGGATTGACCAATAAAATATGTTTTTCTATTTATTTATTTTTTACTTTATTTATTTCACGACTGTGGTAACTAAAGCTAATAGCGCCGTTAAGATATTTATATATTTTCCAATTTTCCAGACAAGGTCAAGTTCTCGTTGATCTGCCCGAGAATCGGACCCAGGATCTCTCGTTTTGCAGGCTGACACCTAGCAACCTGCGCCACAAGGGTGTAACAAAATATTGGTACATCGGCAATATTTCTCTATGAGATCCAGTTCGTACTACATCTATGGTCACAGGCAGCTTGCAGAGTGGGTTGGCAGCAGAGAACACTAGAATTATATTCGAGAGGGAACCAGGAACCATAAATGGAAGAATATAGAAAGTTCTGGAACTGCTACAGACGGTATAAATATACGAGCCCCAGATGAAGCAGACAACCAGTAAGTAAATTCGTGATTGTGCAGAATAAGCGATAATAGAAGGCGAAATGTGAAATATAGTTCTACAGACATTTGGTAATATAGAAATTAACTATAGCACTGGACGGCGAGAGCTGTAGGAGTAATATGGTTGTTGATAACAATGGATTATCTACCCATAGCATCACTTGTTTTTTATAAAAAATCTTAATATCCAATAAGCTGACATATAAAGAAGACATCTAACAACCTAGAGAAAGCGGCGAAAACGTAATACCGATAAACATCAAAGAATAATAAGCAATATGATGAAGATAAACAAATACAATTTCACCAAAACAGACAAACCCCTTTTCAATACCAAGTGGGACCACTTAGGCCGTGTCAAAAAGTTCCAGGGTTTAACAACAATCACACAGGCAGATTTTTACAATTAAATCCATAAACATTTTTGAGCTCTTTTTGGCATTCTAACAATGGGGAGCTTCACAACTAGTCTTAAATATGAACTCCAAAACCCAAGAAGAAAAAGAAAAAACTCTGGACGCAGCAAGTGCGTTATGGTAGTGAATTTTCATAAAAATGTTTTTATTGCAAATATGTGTGTTTTCTTTTTAAGAAAGCAGGCATCAATTTTGGTTACCAGTATAACCTATATAGTAAAAGCAATGTGCCATGTTTCATAAAAATAACTTTATTGTGTGAAAATGTACCAAGATTTCCAAAAGTAGACTTAAAGTGTTCCCGGAAAAACTCGTTTCTTGGTCAACCTTATAGGTTAATAGCAAATTGGGCTATTCAAATATGAAGCATTTGATCAAAGTTCGCTACCATAACGCACTTGCTGCATCCAGAATTTCTTTTCTTACAAACATGCATTATATTTCGATGGAAAATGCAATAACATAAGGCGTGTTTGATTTAAAAAAAAAAGAAAATTTGTATCACCAATGACTTATGGGCCATCCTGTGATTGTAGAAATATTTTTTTAAGATGTAGCTCAAGACACCCTATAATTAATATATACAAATTTTTTTCAAATCTTGTATAATAACGGATATATTGAGCTTTATTGATTTTTTACGAAAATTCGACAAAAATTATATACCATTAAACGATAAACTCTATAGCTAAGGCTACTGCCAAGCATCAGGGAAAGCGTCTATTTCAAATGAATTTTCTGGAAACATTTTAGTAAAATGAAGGACAATGACGGTTGAAACTAAGACTTCAGTGTTTGTAAAACATCCTTCTTGAGACATTTGATTTCCATAGCCCGTATTAGTTTCAAGTTATTTGCCAAAATGTTGCCGATTTTGACGTTTTAAGTCGCAACTTTGACGTTTTGAGGAAAACCCCAATTTATTTTTCTTTAAATGCCTATAACTTTTTTGTCTTTTGACATACAGAGCTAAATTTTGGTAGGTACATTACATATAAGGACATAAACCCGCGTACCAAATTTGGTTGCCCTTACTTTGTTAATTCGGGAGATATAAATTTTTTTCGAAAGAAAACACAAAATTTTCCGGGAAAACCTGGGCAGATTTTCCTGGCTAACGAACCTATCCAAGCCATTTGCAAAAGGAATTTATTCACCAAATTTAATCAAAATCGGCCCATTATTTTTTGAGTTATCGGTGTGATACATACATATATATATATATAAATATATATATATATATATATATATATATATATATATATATATATATATATATATATACATATATATATATATATATATATATATATATATATATATATATATATATATATATATATATATATATATATATACATACATATATATATATATATATATATATATATATATATATATATATATATATATATATATATATATATATATATATATATATATATATATATATATATATATATATATATATATATATATAAATATATATATATAAACATATAAAAATTCAAACTGACCCCGGATATGTGTTCTGGGGGGCCTAATTAGCGCTCATTTGAAGAAATTTTTTCAAAATTCAAAAGTCGAGATCTCCTCATTAGTGAATTTTTTAAAGAAAATTCACTAACAACGGAAGTTAAGGTAATTGCCCCAATGTTTTGGCCATTCACGCATGTTAGTCACGCGCCATCCAGGTTAAGAAAGCACAACCTTCACGTAGTTACTGTCTGCCAATTTTGGATAGCGTACAGACAGATAGTTTAAAATGATAGACAAATGTCAAAATAATACTTAAAGCTAACACACCATTCATAAGATTTCCAACCGCTGAATTGTATCAACAGTCAACAGATAAACGCTTAAAATAAGCCGTTGGCGCCTGGTGAATGTATCCAATAGTACAAAACTCTGGACGCAGAAAGTGCGTTATGGAAGTGAATTTCCATCAAAACATTTTTTATAGCAAGTAGGTCTCTCTAATGCAAGCAGGTATCAATCTGGTTACCGGTATAGTCTATATAGTAGAAACAATGTACCATATTTTATCGAAATTACTTATTGTTTGAAAATGTACAAAATTTTCCGAAAATAAACTTAAAATGTTTCCGAGAAAACTGGTTTCCTAGCCAACAAACCTTAGGTTAATAGCAAATTAAGTTATTGAAATTTGAAGGATTTAATAAACATTCGCTACCATGATGCACATACTGAGTCTCGATCTTTTTTCTTACAAACATGCATCATATTTCGATAAAATGCAATAATATAAGGGTGTTCGAAAAAACAATTGTAGGGATCACCAACGACTTATGGACCATCCTGTGATTCACAAAATATTTTTATAAGATGCAGCTTATGACACCCTATAATTAATATGCACAATTTTTTCTCGTATCTTGTATAATAACAATTATATTGAGCTTTACCGTACAAATTCGTCACTTTGTATATATGCAAACAGATAAAAACTGAAAGTAAACCCGGATATGGATTCTAGGGGGCCTAGTTTGCTCTCATTTGAAGAAATCTTTTTAAAATTGGAAAGTCGCAGTCTCTTCATTAAAGTTTTTTTATACGAAAATTAGCTAAAAACTATATACCGTTAAACCATAGACTTAACTAAACCTACAGCCAAAGCATCAACTTAACTAAACTTACAGCCAAAGCATCAGAGAAAGGGTCTACTTGAAATAAATTTTCTGTAAACATTTTAGTAAAATTGAGGACAATGGCAGTTGTCTCTCTTCTTGCGATATTTTCTTTACATAATCCATATTTGTTTTAGGTTCTTTGTTTACATGTTGCGAATTTTGACGTTTCAAATCGCGACTTTGACGTTACGAGCAAAACCCCAATTTTTTTCTTTAAATGTCTATAACTTTTTTTCCTTTTTACTTACAGACCGACATTTTGGTACGAGGGTCACTATTTATAATAGAAACACGCGTACTAAATTTCGTCGCCCTTACGTTGTTATATCCGGAGATATATTTTTTTTTCATAAAGGAAACAAAATTTTCCGGGAAAACCTGGGCCGATCTTCCTGGCTAACGAACTTATCCAAGCCACTTGCAAAAGAAAAACACAATTTTATTAAAATCGGCCCAATATTTGTTGAAATATCGGTGTGATACATACATACATACATACATACATACATACATACATACATACGTACATACGTACATACGTACATACGTACATACGTACATACGTACATACGTACATACGTACATACGTACATACGTACATACGTACATACGTACATACGTACATACGTACATACGTACATACGTACATACATACATACATACATACATACATACATACATACATACATACATATATATATATATATATATATATATATATATATATATATATATATATATATATATATATATATATATATATATATTTAAATATATAAAAATTGAAAAATTGAAACTGATTTCGGATATGGGTTTTAGGGGTCCTAGTTTGCGCTCATTTGAAGAATTTTTTTTAAATTCATAAGTCGGGATCTCCTCATTGTTGAATTTTTTAAAGAAAATTCACTTAAAGCGTTAAAACAACAAACAGCCTTGACAGATCTGTAAAAAAAATATTTCCAAGGCATCCGTGCCCTGAAAACCAAGAGCGCTACAAGCTTATGCACCAGAGCATCGATATTTCAGTGGTGAGAACGTGTGCCTCTGAACCCAAGGGTACTGGGTCCGATCCCAGGGTTCTCCTTGCACTGTTTCAGTACATAATGTAGCATTAACATCAACCGAGGTTGTGACATTGTATTTGAGCAAGTTAAAGAAGTTCCGAAGGGCGCAGAAAATGTGCGACCGGGACGTGGACGGTCGAGAAACCTGTAAAGGCGCAAGAGGGGAGTGCGAGTCAGAAAAGGACGTGCTCGGACTCTAGCAGGCCTACTACAGACAGACGTCTCAAAAGGGCCCGGGCACCTGTAAAGTCGCAAGAGGAGAGTGCGAGTCAGAAGACGCCGCGCTCGGGCTCTAGCACGCCTTTAACGCCTTTAAAGAATTTCTGTTCCAGGGACCTGGCAATGATCAAAATCTGATGTGGAGGAGCGGATGGGCCGAGGGACATTACTGTCGTGTCAGCCTATCTGCCAGGGGACAGCACAGACCCTCCTCCACCTAAGGAATTGGAGCAGCTGATGGTGGGTAGCAGAGCAGGTGGATGGCAGACCATCATCGGCATAGGTGCGAACGCGCACCATGAGTTGTGGGGAAGCTTGGGCGCAAACTCTAGGGGTGAGGCACTTCTATAATTCTTTATGAAATTTAGTTTAGACATATTGAATAGAGGTAATAAACCGACCTTCGTCAGAATACGGCGTGAGGAAGTTTTAGATCTAACAGTTTCCACCTAGTTTCTTGGTGACTTTGTTAAGAACTGGGCTGTGGCTGGGGAAGTGAGTAGCTCAGACCACAGAATACATCCGGTTTGAAATCGCCAAAGTCGAAAGAAAAAAGGTATGGTACCGGGACCCCCACAAGGCAGACTGGGAAGCATACAGGTCAGACCTAGCAGTGGAACTGCGGGGGATTAAGAGTACCATAGACAATTCAATAGACCTAGAGATTGCGGTAGCCCAATTGCGAGACGCAATTACCTCGGTCTATAATGCCAACTGTCCCCTGAAAATGAGGGCGTCCACCAGGAACTTCCCGTGGTGGAACGAGGACCTCAGGCAAAGGAGAACGCAGGTTTGTAAGCTGTTTAAGGCGGCCAAAAGGTCGGGAACATGGGATGAATATAGACAGGCACTAACGACCTATAACAAAAGACTGAGGGACGCCAAGAAGGAGTCGTGGATGAGGCACTGCGAGGAAGTGGTGAACACGTCCGAGAGCTCTCGACTACACAAGATTCTGTCCAAGGGCACTCAGAACAACATAGGCTCCCTTAGAACATCCACGGGAGGCTTAACTAGTTCGAGGGAGGAAACTATAAAAATTTTACTCCAGACGCACTTCCCCGGCTGTAACATAATAAACCAATCACCTCCGGACTGGGAACACTCAGAAATAGAAGCGCCTTATAGGTGGGCATCTAGAGTAGACTGAACATTCGCTAAAAAGGTGGTTACTTGGAGCAAGATCAGATGGGCCATTAACAGCTTTAAGCCATACAAATCCCCGGGATTTGATGGAATAATGCCCATCATGCTCCAACAGGGGATAGATATACTGGCGCCGGCGCTTACCCTCATTATGAGGGCCAGCCTGACTCTGGGGTACATTCCGAGGGCATGGAGACCGGCCAGGGTTGTATTCATTCCTAAACCTGCGAGTCCAACAGACCACGCAAAGTCCCTGAGGCCAATAAGTCTCATGTCCTTGCTAAAAACAGTGGAAAACTGCTCGACCGGCACATTAGGGGCGGTGTACCGGAAGCATATCCCCTACACTGCGGACAATATACATACAGAGCAGGATTCTCAACAGAAACAGCACTGCACCAACTGGTGCTGAAGCTGGAGAATACGCTGGAGAACAGGGAGGTGGCGCTGGGGGTCCTCCTAGACACAGAGGGGGCCTTCAGCAACACCTCATTCGGATCGGTTCTGGCAGCTGTCAGGGAGCGTGGAATAGAGACCTGCTGCAGGTGGATCGGTTCCATGCTCAGGGACAGGGCGGTGTTCACCTCTCTCGCGTGAGGGACTCTGCTGGCGAGGGTCGCGGCGGGGTGTCCGCAGGGGAGCGTTCTGTCTCCCTTGCTCTGGTGCCTAGTCGTGGACGGCTGGGGAGGCTCTCGCGAGTGGGGTATGAGGTACAGGGCTATGCGGACGACATTGTCATCATAGTCCGAGAAAAGGTTAGTGTGAGAGCGCACGCAGACAGCACTGAAAGTGGTGAAAAGGTGGACGGTTGGTCAAGGCTCGAGGTGAGCCCCGAGAAAGCAACCGTCATACCGTTTACGAGGAGGAGGAAGTGGGACAGGCACAGAACTCTCTCTATACGGTAGGAACATTCTAATAGCCAAGGAGGTAAAATATCTTGGGGTCGTATTGGACTCTAAGCTAACCTAGAATGGTCACGTTGAAAAAATACTGCGTAAGGCAGTCATGACCTAGCATGGCCCACTGGCTGTACACAAGGGTGGTCAGACCATCGTTAACATACGCGGCACTGGTCTGGTGGCCTAAGGTGACACAATCCAGTGCCCAACAAAAACTAGGCAAGATCCAAAGGATGGCTTGCCTAGGCATCACAGGGGCCATGTCTTCAACCCCAACAGCCGCCAGGGAGGTGTTGCCGGATCTGCAGACTGTCCAGGGCTCAGACATGGTAAGTCAATAATTGACGAACCCAGTTCAAAGAGAGCTGTGGAGCTGCTAAATCTTAGCAGAGGACAGCTCAGAAACATAACAGGTCTCTTGACTGGACACATGGCCGTCAAGAAACACCTGCATAAAATGGGGCGATTAGAGAGGGACCTCGCACGCAGACTCTGCGGCGATGGGGGGGGGGGTCAGCCCAGCACATCTTGTTCGAGTGTAAAGCTTTGGACCGCAGAAGACAACTGATCTACGGTCAGTCTAGACCGGAGACAGAGCATTATAAAACTTCACCCTACCAATCGATGTGCAGACTAAGGGCATGCACAATAAACCAAAGGTTGCAGTGCAATCGGGGCGGCGAGGCCGCGGACGAGCCCTGAGGAAGAGAAAAAAAACAATATGTTTTTGTAAATCATAAATAATTAAAATGACACCTTTTTTAATATATAACTAGAATTCTGACAATATTAATCCATAATATAGTTCACGTAAATTTTAAATATTAATATGGATTTTTTTTCAAATGTCATATTATGCTGCGCCCTAGCAAAATAACCGCAAACGTCCTTCCTGAGTTCCCATTCCAGATTTTAAATTGTACTGTTTTAAGATTTCTAAGTGCCTAAAATACCTACCGTAAATTTGTAACCAGCTCTCCGGCTATTTGCTTTATACTGTTATTGCGATAAAAATAAAATATATCTTAAATTGATAATTTTCTTCCACGCAGAAATTTGATGCATTGAGTAAAATATGCATATATTTATAGGATGAAATTTCTTTAATGTCAGGTAGTGTATATATTTTACAGTTTATAGATAGCAATACTGAAATTACTGACTAGCTAGCTCATTTCTTTACCATGAATCATCCATCTTTGATGTTATTCATGATCATTTAAAACAATGAACGTTGCGTTACGTGAGGTAGGTATGTGGGTTTCACTTTCAAGAGCCTCGACAGAGACGGCTCCATCTGAACTCTCGTTTTCAATAGATTTCGCCCAAGTTTATCATCGTCAAAAGGGAGACTGACTGACTCAATTCAGTATGCAGATAGTCGTTATTATTTATATGAGTATCTTCGCTGTTATATGATGGAGTTATCATTTCAATGTCGAGTACGAGATAGGAAACCGGCAGGCAAAGTAAAGGAATTGCCTGACATGAATTAAATTTATATACTGGTACCGGTGATATTCCCATGTGTAATTATCTCCACTTCTCCGACAGAAGATGAATTGTTTTCACGTCTTTTATAAAGATTTGAAGAGAAAATTAATTTTCAGTGCCTATTTTCCAGAATGCGCACATTCGCTTGTCTGTAGTCACATAGAATTAAAAGGGTATATTGCGATCTAGTTAGCAAGGAAAGTTTCCACTAAGCAAAACTTAATTCAGTTGATATGATAACAACTATGATGTTTTATAAATGAGTTGTCAAAGTTTGACATCCAAAAGCTGACTAGTGACAAAACTGTCCATTTTTGAAAACGACATGTTCGGGAAAAAGCTACATTTTGATCAAATATTGCTGCAAATTGAATCATAATTTCCACATAGCTGTGATAATTTATTCTTTTCAGAAAGACATTTTCATGGAATGAATTTAGGGCCCATGACTTGACCACAAAGAAAATATTTGTATTCCTAAAATCATAAACTTTTGAAACGTTATATTACTCGAGTTTATTGAAAAAATGTCAATGTTCACCAAGTCACACCTTGTTTATCCCCCACCCCCTGAAGCGATCTTACCCAAAAACAATTCAAAGCGTTCCTTTGTTGGGTACTAACTGGATACCAAATTTGAAGATGATCTCAATTTGTTAAAGTTATTGCGCCTATTAACAGACAGACGTACATGCCGACAGACGGACAAACAAAACAATTTTCGTTCCAGTATCAATTTTCTATATGTTTTGAGACGTTTTACGCCGTTTTAGCAACAACAAAAATTCGAAATTTTGTCAACAATATTTCACCCCCACGCATTCAACCCCTAATTTAATTCTAGCACAAAATACCTGATGTTTGATGAAATTACAAGTTTTCTAATAAATAAACCCTAAGGCGTTAGTTATATTACTAGAGTTTTAACGAAAAAACGTCAATTTTCACCAAATCACCCCCCTACCCCCTAAAGGGGGTACCTAACAAATTTATTAAGTTACTTTTTTGTCGATAAAGTTAGCTGCATATCAGCTTTATAAAAAATGCTCTCGAGACCCCTTGTGATACGCGGTTCAACAGGTAGGCAAACAATTTTTTCTTCTATTATATCTTTTCTGAATGCCGTGCATTCCGCTAACATTTTCTTTGTTTTGTGTCTATTAATTAACTCTTCTAGTAAGCAATCCGAGTATCGGCTATATTTAGCCACGTTTTTAATGTACTCTAATTCTATACTATATCTACTTTTACTTAAAGGAAATTTTATTAATCTGTTTACTAAGAAATTTAACTGGCCGTTTTTGTACAAACGTATGTGTAAATGTTAGACGGCTATCGGAGCTCAATGCGTACGAAAGTATTTATATTTCTAGGGCAATAGAAAACAAGAGTTCCTTAAACCGAGCACCGCCACTGGTTTGCAGTCCTCTGTTTGGGCTCTGTCTTTGATGTATGTAAGCATTCCGAAACTTTTCAGGTAAAGTTATAAAGGAAGTTCAAAAACCTCGTCCGGCAATGGAAAACCAATACACTGAAGAATTTGTCGGCCATTTATTCTCCCTTGCGCTATCGTTCCGTACCTAAGATTCCGTATAAAAGGTGGTGTTGGTAGTAAAGTAGTTAGAATTTTTCATCCTCTGAGTATGCCAGATTTGTTAGGGAAACGATCGTCAGGGCTATATTTCATCCCCTACCCCCTAAAGCGATTTTACCCAAAAAAATCAGAACCGTTCGTTTGTCGAGTGTATACCAAATTTGAAGACCATATCTCAATTCGTTCTAAACTTATCGTGGCTACAGACAGACATACAGACCAGCAGACAAAAAAATGTTCGTTACCAACTCATGTTCTCTATATGCTTTGATAGTTTTTACGTTTAAGCGAAAAAAAAATTTGTCGCCGGTGCGCTACTTCCACACGTTGTGACGATGTGGAAGTAAAAGAGATTTGGTCAGTTATAGAGTATTATTTTGAAAACGGTTATCGACAAAGAAATTTTGCCTACACGGTAGAAGTCTTAAGTGATGAAGTTCCTTCCTATGGTTACTATTAAAAACTAGGTTGCGGAATATAAAAGAGAACCATCTAATGTCAAAAATAGGCACCACCCTGGAAGACAAATTTCTGTGGCCACTCAAAAAAAAACATTGATAGATATATGGATAGATAGATAATTTATTACGTAATAAAACAATACAAATTGTATACGCTAAGTCGAATAAGTTGAAAATGTGTAAGATATAAACACAAATTATAGATGAAATACAAGACAATATGACAATGATCAACATAAAAAGACAACAGTATAAACCTACGAGGTAAGTGCCAAAATTTCCCGGCCTTACATAGATGCAATGTGTCGCAGCGTGTTAAAATTTAGTAAGACATTGGTTCAAGTCTTATTAGCCTTGGATAAAAACAAAAATGGATTTGATGTAAATTTTATTATAACTGACACTTGTTCATCACAATGTCAGAAGTCACGAAAATTGAATATAGAGCTGTTATTAAATTCCTTATTCGAGAATGTCTTCCACCTCAAAAAATCAAAGATCGGCCGAATGGGGTGTACGGGGAAAATTTTCCGTCTTCTTCTATAGTAAAAGATTGGTCAAAACGGTTTCGAAAGGGGCATTAATCCTTGGACGATTAAGAAAAAATAGGGAAAACGGTGGGCGGGGTGACGGACAACAAGATTGCCCTTGTTGAGGATCACGTATTAGCGATCGACGCTTGAAAATGAATGAATTATCAAAATTGTCGAGGTTTTCATATACAAGCGTTCGCCAAATCCTTCACGAACATTTAAGCATGAATAAAGTAGTACAAGGTGGGTCCCCAAACATCTTTCAGCAGTTCAGCGCGAGCGCCGTGTTGAATGTGCCCTTTTTTTCCCGTAGACGTGTTGAAGATAATTGTCACAGGACTAAAACTATGGTTCTCTACTATGATCATTTGTGCAAAAGGGAGCCACCGCGAAAAAAGTTCACGGTATGTCAGTCGCCACAAAAAGTGATGGCTACGATATTTTGGGACTGTAAGGGTATTCTTCTCATATACTTTAAAGAACGCAACACCACATTCAACGGGGCATATTATGCAACACTCCTGCACAGATTACGATAAAATGTTCGGAAGAAGAGTCATCGCGACACTGACCAGAGGGTGCGTTTGATTCATGACAATGCACCCGTGCACACTGCTGGAATTGCACAAGCCGCAATTCGTGACTGTGGATTCGAACCTATTACTTATTTGGAAATTTGAAAGACCTTCGCACATTTTGAGGACAAACCGGGAGAATATTTTTAGGGGTATCGGATTGTTGCTGAAACCATGTAGTGGTGCGTTGATCTTAGGGGGGACTATATTGAAAAATAAAATTTAATTGTGAGTCTACGCCGTTGCATTCTGTCAGGCCGGGAAATTTTAGCGCTTACCTCATACATCATAAATAACAAATACAAACGTAAAACATAATACGCATAATACAAGTGTGCATGCACGTGTAAAAATATGGTCCACCTTAAGACAAAAAAAACTACAACGATAACAATACCAATTTACTATCAAATGTGTCATTAAAGAACCCTCTTGAGGCTATAATATGACTTGCTCAGCAAAAAGGATATGAGCCCGGCTCTGAATTCTGCAACACTGGGCTGTCTAATGTGATTAGGTAATTTATTGTAACATCTTATTGGCAAATAGTAGGGACTGTGCATAATTATGGTCACAGCTAGGACTCTAAACTTCGTGTAGTTCGTTTTTAGATTCACAACTGTGATATACAAACAAAAAGAGAAAACGTCATTATGCCGAGCTTTGGTAAAATATCACAACTTGTACCGGTAGGTAATCCCAACATAAATCTAATATCCCTCTTCTGTAACAAAAGCAAGCGGTGAACATAAGAACAATTACCAGAAGTCACTATTGCATAAATTGTTGCAGTATGAAAATATGCAAAATAGTATGCCTTAAGAATATCCAGACCCAAATATCCCTGAATCCCATAATAGCGCAGCCAACACAGGAACATCTCCTACACAACACGTCAACATTGGAATCCTATCGCAGTCCGCCATCAAGCTCAATTCACAGAAATGGCGATGTACTCGATGGCTGAATGGATTTACCGTTACCGCGAACGGTAAATTCATCACAACAGATTTATAATATTTAAAAGTAGATCATTAGAACTCAAATACGATGTTAATTGTTTCACGCGAGTACAGGCAGCACGCAGGTGATCATCAAAAATGAGAGTATGTATGAGAAACGATGTACCTTCAGCGTACATCACAAGGCCATAACCTGCTACATCGCCCGTATATATGATATAGAGCAACGGCAGGACACAGATACCTGAGGTACACCTCTATCCAAAGTGGTCGACGAAAAGCTTACGCCATCCAACTCTCCTATCTCCTCTCTCAAATGCAGATAGCTTTCAATCCAAAACCGAGACACCGCGGACGCCACAAGCATACAACTTGGCAAAGAGTATTCTATGATATACCAAGTCTAAGGCCTTACTGCGGTCAAGAAAAACGCTAACGCATTCCTCAAGCTTACTACTACTACTAAACCACTACTACTAAACTCTATAACTGAAACTGCTGCCAAAGCATCAGAGCAACGATCTATTTGAAATGAATGTTCTGCGTCTATTTTGTTAAAATGAACGAAAGTGACGGTTGGAGCTGAAACTTAGGGCTCTGTAAAACACACTCCTTGCGACATTTTCTCCACATAACCCGTATTTGTTTCAGGTTTTTTGCCTAAAAGTTACCAACTTTGACGTCGCAAATCGCGACTTCGACGTTTGAAGAAGAAAAATCTCTGGACGCAGCAAGTGCGTTATGGTAGTGAATTTTCATAGAAATGATCTGGCACAAAATATTTTATTATAACTTTTTTTCTTGTAACATAGAAATCTAAATTTTGGTGTATAGTTTACTTTTTATATCGTAAACCTACCTACCAAATTTGGTTATCATAGATTTTTTGCTTTTTAAGATAAATTTTTTTTTCAAATGAAAACTCAAAATTTTCCCGGAAAACCTCGTTCGATTTTTCTGATTAACGAACTTATCAAAGCGATATACAAAAGGAAGGTACATGCCAAACTTTATCAAAATCGGCCCATTATTCTTTGAGAAAAAAAATTTTTTCGAATGAAAACTTAAAATTTTCCCGGAAAACCTCGTCCGATTTTCTTGACTAACAAACTTGTCAAAGCGATTTACAAAAGGAAGATACATGCCAAATTTTATTAAAATCGGCTTATTACTTTTTGAGATAAGAATTTTTTTCGAAACATATAAAAATTGAAACTGACCTCGGATATGGGTTCTAGGGGTCCTAGTTCGCGCTCATTTGCAAAAATTTTTTCAAAATCCAAAAGTCAAGATCTCCCCATTAGTGAATTTTTTCTACGAAAATTCACTAAAACTAAAATTTTCAATGTTATTTTACTTTTAATACTTGACCCTTTTGCGCCAAAAAAAAACTTTATCTTTGTCTGTAATATACAATATATTTTGTTATTTACACAAAATATTTTTGTCTGGTGCGTTTTTCTGATCACCAGTGACCCCATTTTTTTTCTTTAAATGCCTATCACGTTTTTTCCTTCTAACGTAGAGATCCAGATCTTGGTACATTACTGACCATAACTGAATTTTTTCCAAAATTAAAAGGTCGCGATGTCCTCATTAGTGAATTTTGTCTACGAAAAATCACTAAAACGAACCAAAAACTATACAAAGGTTTTACTACTGTCTACTTGCCAAAAACTTAAATTTAAAAAAGTCTGGACGCAGCAAGTGCGTTATGTAAGTGAATTTTCTTAAAATGTTTTTACTAGAAAATATGTCTCTTTAATGCAAGCAGGAATAAATTTGGTCACCGGTATAACATATATAGTAGGAAGAATGTACCATATTTTACCAACATAACTTGTTTGAAAATGTACAAACATTTTCTGAAAATAAACATAAAACATTTCCGAGAAAAATCGTTTCCTGGCTGACGAGCCTTAGGTTATAGCAAATTTCGTTATCGAATTTTAAACGTTTAATGAAAATTCGCACTAAAACGCAGTTACTGCGTCTCGTTTTTTTTTTTACAAACATGTATCATATTTCGATGAAAAATGCAAAAATCCAATAAGGAATGTTCAAAAAAATGTTGGTATCACCAAAGACTTTTGGGTAATCCTGTGGTTGTCAAAATATTTTTATAAGATGCAGCTCAAAACACCCTATGTATACAATTTTTTCTCGTATCTTGCATAATAACCATTATATTGAGCGTTACCGTAGAAATGCGTCACACTGTATATATGTAAACAGAAAGTAAACCCGGATTAAACAGAAAGTAAACCCGGATATGGATTCTAGGGTGCCTAGTTTGTACTCATTTGAAGAAATCTTATTAGAATTCAAAAGCCGCGGTCTCCTCATTAACGATTTTTTTTAATGAAAATTAGCTTAAAATTATAGACCGTTAAACCAAAATTTAACTAAAACTACTTCCAAAGCATCAGAGAAAGTGTCTATTTAAAATGAATTTTCTGGAAATATTTTATTAAAATGAAAGGCAATGATGGTTTAAGCTGAAACTTAAGGGTTGGCAGAAGACTGTTTACATAATTCGTATTTCTTTCAGGTTCTTTGCCTAAATGTTGCCATTTTTGACATTTCAAATCGCGACTTTTTACGTTTTGAGGAAACCCCAATTTTTTTTTAATGCCTCTAACTTTTTTGTCTTCAAACTTACAGACATAAATTTTGGTAAATTCTTCAACCTTTATATATATATATATATATATATATATATATATATATATATATATATATATATATATATATATATATATATATATATATATATATATATATATATATATATATATAATTGAAACTGACGCTGGATATGGGTTCTAGGTGGCTTAGTTCGCGCTCATTTGAAGAAATTTTTGCTAAATTCAAAAGTCGGGATATCTTCGTCTGTGAATTTTTTTTAAAGAAAATTCACTAAAACAAGCACATGTGAAGCCACGGGAAAAGTCTACGGCTGTATTAAATATGGAACGGTTTCACTAAGTTAGGACAAGAACAAGCAACCAGATATGCTTCCAATTGAATTAAGTCTTAAAACCTTCATCTCCTCTTTGTCTAATTATTTTTTATACAAAAACTCGCTAAAAAAATTTATCCGAATAACATCAATCTGATTAGACAACGGTAAAGTGAAATGAGACTAAAAATAAATTGAAAAAAGTAGTCACTAACTAGGAGTCGAACTCATGCACGAGTCAATTGAATTTGATTATCTGATGTAGAGCGACTTAGGCCACTGAGCTATGCTCTACGTGTGTCTACTAGCAGCTATATCCGGTAATACATTGGTTCAATATTTTAAAATTTACACAAGACCATTTCGATTTACAATAGATTTTTTGCTCATATTATAACGAAATCAAGGAAAATAACGACTTAGACATCTAAGAGCTTGCTATTAGTAATTTCTTGTAGTATTTTTCACTCCCATTCGTACTCAATCAATTTTGAAGTTTTAACTTTCTTTAATCAGATTTAATTAATTAAAAATTAATTTATCTCTAACTTTTTTGTCTTTTAAGATAGAGATCTGAATTTTGGTACACAGGATACACTTATGACAGAAACCAGCTTACTAAATTTGGTTGCCCTTACTTTGTTATTCCCGGATATAAATTTTTTTCCTGACTAACGAACTTATCCAAGCCACTTGCAAAAGCAAGGTATGTGCCAAATTTGATCAAAATCGGATTATTATTGTTTGAGTTATCGGTGTGATACATACATACATACATACATATATATATATATATATATATATATATATATATATATATATATATATATATATATATATATATATATATATATATATATATATATATATTATACATATAAAAATTGGAACTGAGCCCGGATATGGGTTCTAGGGGGCCTAGTTCGCGGTCATTTGAAGAAATTTTTTCCAAATTTCAAAAATCGGGATCTCCTCATTAGTGATTTTTTTTAAAGAAAATTCACTAAAATGGAGAATTGCTGTACAGATTTTGACTTGTACCCAATATTGGACTTTTTGACTCCTGTAAATGGAAAACAACTTAGCGTAGGGAACTAACATTTTTTACTCTGCAGTTTTGACACTTTATACACAATTTGAGAAATGAGGCTTGTAACATAAGTTCTTAATAAAGCAATGATTTAATTAGCCTAATTTAGCATTAAGATTATGATGCGGGATTTTTCAAATTTCTTCGCCTTGAGACTAATATTTGTAGGAGCTGATATTGAAATGAGTTGTCAATTATTAATCAATATGACATTATTAATACAAAACGATTCGTTTGTTCAGTAGGAATTCATTATCTCTCAAGAACTGATTCAATTGACTTTCGCTTTTTAATTTTTAACTTTAAATTGATACAGTTTGGCTGCTCTCATGGGGGGTAATTTCTATATTAAAGTTTCTCCAATCAGAATTCAGAAGTTTAAGCTTTTAATTAATTAGAAGGGCTGAACAGCTTAACAGAGTAGATACAGCAATGCAGTTTCTGTTCACACTCATTTATCGATTGTAAAACATTCGAAGAATTTCACCCGAATACTTCACCCCTGAAAACATCCGCCTCTATTTATACCGCAGGACGACAGGAATTCATTAAATATGTGCGCTTCCAGATTTTAACAATTTATACTTACGTCGACTATACAGTATGATGCAAATGAAATTAATAAATTTATTATTTTGTAAATCTTAGACTGAAGAAAAACCTTGAAATGGGTAATTTTTATTTGTAAACGTGCATTCCTTGCGCTTTTTGTTTTCTTCCTACGTGGGAGCGTAATGATGTCATCAATGTTGCATTTTACGAAAACACTCATGCTACCCGAAAAACAAATTTCCAACACCGAACTTATGGGCAGAAATTATTGTGAAGAGCATACTTGTCAGGCCGTACATATTACCAGATCGTTTAAGAGGCAAATTATATTTGCAATTTATTGAAAATTACCTTTCAAAGGTTTCAGAAAATGTCAATGCCTAAACAGTCAGAAGTAAAAAAAAATGGTCAAAGGTTGGAAAAAGAGTCTGTGACGGATGGCACTAAAATTTCTCTAATTTCCTGGTACGATAACAAGATAGCAAATATCATGCCCGCCTATGTTGGAAGCTTGTCCACGATAGAGATCAAACGATTATCTAAGAAAGATAACGCTCACGCAATGGTCCCATGCGCGTAAGTTTTACAGGCTACAATCGTTATGTGGGTGGGGTAGATGTTAGAATTCGTGCTGGGCTATTATAGAATTTGCGGTAAAAAAATGGTATATTCGCGTTTTCCACATGGTGGATCTGATGGTGGTCAACGCATGGATCCTGTGAAGAATAACTGATCCTGAACATAACCTAGTTTTGAAAGATTTAAAAATAGCTGTTGCAGAATGTCTCTGCAGATCACATAAATCAGTGTCTAAAAGGAAAGGCCGCCCTGGTGCATCTTTGGGAAATATTCTATAAAGACCAAAAAGGGGACAGTCATGTGAATTCCTCATCGAATAAGCTAGAATAGATAGTTATAAATATCTTAATGTACGATGCCAAGAGAGACAACTTTGCAACTATCCCAGTGGTGCAATAACTTACATAGTATAAAACATGTGCGGGATGCAGCAAGTGCGTTATGGTAGTGAATTTTCGTTAAATACTTCAAAATTCCCACGGCAACATATCCACCAAACTTCATAAAAATAGCTTTGTAATTTTTCGAGATAATTTTTTTTTACCGCAAATTCTGTAATAGCCCAGCACGAATTATAACAAATATACTCCACCCATATAACGATTGTAGCCTGTAATAGCTGTCGGGCATGGGACCATTGCGTAAGCGTTATCTTTCTTAGATAATCGTTTGACCTCTATCATGGACAAGCTTCCAACATAGGTGGACATAATATTTGCTATCTTGTTATCGTACCAGGAAATTAGAGAAATTTTAGTGTCATCCGTCACAGACTCTTTTTCCAACCCTCGACCATTTTCTTTACTTCTGACTGTTTAGGCATTGGCACTGGGTACCCGATTTATCCCAACGGTAACCAATGGGAGTAAGCCTTGGTTTGTTAAATTTGCAATGGTACACTATTGAACCATGTATAACGAAAGATGTTGTGATTTATATGTCTAGGTATTGTTTGGGATAATCGCAGTACTACATTTGAGCTCACGCCTAAATTGGGATAATTATCGGGGATTACATTATTTTGTCCTCCTGCAAAAATGTCGAAGTCATATGAAAATCCACTTACTTCGCTTGGACTAAGGCTTTATAGCGCCCTTTACGAGGTTCGCGCTCATTTAAAAAAAATTTGCTCAAGTCTCACCATCGTTACCTCTCTATTGGTGATTTTTTTAAAATATCAATTCAATAAAATTTTAAACTTTCCTTTGCTTAAATAACAAAAAAAAGGATACAAATTGTTTCAACCATTTCCACGCTACTTAAAACCATTTTCATTGTTTGCAAAATATAAGTTTGTGTAATATATATATATATATATATATATATATATATATATATATATATATATATATATATATATATATATATATATATATATATATATATATATATATATATATATATATATATATATATATATATATATATATATATATATATATATATATATATATATATATATATATATATATATATATATTACAAAATAAAACTGCCTTTTTTTATTTTGCCTTCATTGCGCATGTGCCATATATGGAACAATTTTATTTTTAAAATTTTTGAGACAAATATTAACCCAAGATTTATTTAAATTTTTTTAAGTTACTCCGTGACTGGATTCCAGTTTACATATGTTTTAGTCAAAAAGAAAAAATATATAAAGTAAACGGCGATAAGACAAGCCTGTTACTTCCACATCGTCAATGCGTGTGGAAGTATGGCATCGGCATCGCTTAAATGTCGTAAAAAGTGTCAAAACATATAGAAAACATGATTTCGGAACGAAAATTATTTGTGCCTCTCGTATATCTGTCTGTTTGTAGCCACGATAACTTTATAACGAATTGAGGCATCGTCTTCAAATTTGGTACACAGTTAGCACCCGACAAACGAACGGTTCGGATTGTTTTCGGGTAAAACTGCTTGAGGGTAGGGGATGAACGGAGGATGATTTGGTGAAAAGTGACATTTTTCGTTAAAACTCGAGTAATATAACGTTTTAGGGTTTGTTTATTACAAAACTTTTAATTTGATCAAACATCTGGTAGTGTGTGCTGAAATTAAATTAAGAGTTGAATGTGTGGGGGTGGAAATATCGACATTTTGTTGTTGCTGAAACTGCGTAGAAGTATCAAAACATAGAAAACTTGATTCTGGAATGATTTTATTTTGTCGTGTCGTTCGGTCGGTTTGTTGGCCTGTACGTCTAGTATCCAGTTAGCATCCGACAAAGGAACACTTCGAATTGTTTTTGGGCAAGATCGCTTCCTGGGACAGTGAATAAGGGGTGATTTGGTAAAAATTGTCATTTTTTCGTTAACACTCGAGTAACATAACGTTTCACAAGTTTATAGGAATTCGAATATTCTCTTTGTGGTCAAGTCATGGACCCTAAATTCATTTCATGATAATCTCTTTCTGATGAGAGTAGATTATCACAGCTATGGATATTAAGATTTAATTAGCAGCACTATTTCTCCTGCTATCTGCCTGATCCTAATAGGTCGGTCATGCAGCGCAAGATGATAGACTTTGCCAAGATTTTGTTGAGCAGTGATTGTTATCGGAGGGCCACCGCCATGTTCATGTTCGCAAGAAGTCCTATTGCGTTTGATTTTGCCAACATTTGATTACATCATCTGATACGAAATTTTCTGACAAATCTTTGTGAGTTTGAACTGGACTTATGGCCAGTTTCACAAAGCTCGATCAAGCATTTAACAGACAATTAGTTAATCAATGCTTTAGACAACCAATTACAGACTATACTTCGGGTTTTTGCCATGACAACCAAATACTTTGAAGCTGTGATTGGCTCTATTAAGCCTTGATTAAGTAACCGGTCGTAAATATTTTATCGAGCTTTCTGAAACTGGGCATCAGACTTTTTTGTAGTTACTGAATCCTCACTCTGCTGAACTCTATCGATTGCCGGTTGAAAACGTGTAATGACATTCACTTAGGCTGGTTCAAATTAATTACTATATGTCCTACGAATGGCATACTTTGACAGGAATGTCAAACGTAGCTAACATTGAAATGTCAAAAATATGATTACTAGAGTACCTATCATTTTCAGATCCAGTGAATAAGAATCCGCTCTCGTATGTGATTAATTTTTAATCAATTAGTTTTTGGCAAAGTTTTACGTGGTTTAATTGTGGAGATAATAACAAAATAGAAAACACCCTCATTTCATGGTTCATTCTATTTGAAACTAAGACGTCCAGCTATTTCGTTGCTTAAAAAATGTTGTAGCTATTGGCTGTCTAAAATACTTATGACATGCTTTTCGTGATAACAAATTTCAGACGTGAATCTGTATCGACTATAAAGCACGATAATAATTATCTAAAACCAACACTCTCCACATTTGTGCGGATCATGCAAAAGATAATTAACACACTGAGCTTTACAAGGCTTTACATGTTCAAGTATACAAACGATTTCAACTTAATTAGTAGAGGATTCATTCAGTTTAGTCTTATTGTTGTTCCCTGGGCTTTTGCGAACAATTGGGATTAAAGAAAAGCTTCGTCGTAAACAATTGCGCAAAATTAAGTATGCCAAGGCTTTTTTCTCAAATTTTTAGATGATTTTTAATGTTTCTGTAATAAGCCCTGACTGAAAGAAAATCTTCATTTGATATTTTTGTAAGTATTAATTAGTGACGCTAAAGACAGATGTAGAGACTATTTCTCTGGCTTCACAAAGGGGAAGCCAGGCACTGCGTCTGTATTTAGTATGGAACGGTTTCACCAAATAAGGCCAACAACAATTAATGAATTAGTGAAGCATAACATAAAAATTTTAATTTCTTTTATAATGTTTGCGTATGTTCTTACCAATTCGCTCGAATTTAAAGAGACGAACTCACCTGGAACAAAAAAAAAAAGAATATTAATACAAATAACAAAAAAGCAATATGTAGTAAAAATATTTGTTAGTGACACCACATTGAATCATAAATTAAATCTTAGAATATATGTTTTTTATTTGTACAGAACACTTCTGTCCAAGCAAGTGGAGTCAAGTTAGGTCATATTAGATTGCCACAAGTTCTTGAAGAAAAATAGATAATATTCACTGTGTCCGTAAAGTTAGGAACAAATTCATTATTTTGGCAATCGTTGGTACAATTTCGGCCAGCTTGTGTATGGTGTTTCAAAATGTTTTTTTGTCGATAAGGAGAGCTACAAAAAATGTTAAGTTTTCTTCAATGCGGTTTACAAGTTACTTTCAAATTTGTTGCTATCCTACTACCTAAACACTTAAACATATTACAAATTAATAATTAAAAGCCGGTGTAATTAATCACTGTCTACAAAAGCTCATTCAAATGTTAAATGAAAAAGAACGTATCAAAATAATGATGATGATTAGGTTTGTAGATAGGAGAGAACTTATGTGTGTCGTCTTTTTGATGAAACTCATCCAGATTATAGTCCTTCATTAAATAACACGATCGACGTGTTAACAATTGAAGCAAAATCCAAAAAGTAAGTCATGTCCGTTACCGTCCTAGGAGTGCGTGTGTGTTTTATTTCTTCAACGTCGGCCTATTTCCGCGACTATGGCCAATCACCGACGCCAAGGAGCAGTTTTACCTCACTATTATGGAAATTTTGCAGGGTAGGGATCTTTAACATGCCCAACATCGCATGGACACGGGACCGACGGCTTTACACGCCCTCCGAAGGGCGGAACGTGTAGACATTCAACTTGCTCAAATACAATGCCACAAACTTGGTTGATGTTAATTGTACACTATGTACTGAAAAAGTGAAAGGAGTATCCTGAGATCGAACCCAGTAACCTTCGGTTCAGGGGCACACGTTTTTACCACTGAACCACCGAGGCTATATCGTCCTCGGAGTGAACGACGTTCAATGTCAGAAAATACAAGTTTAAATTTAATAGTCGCTACAGTCAACCTGCACGTGAATTTGACATTGGGAAAGGCACCGCAAGTGTGTGTGGATATGTGTGTGATGACTACTGTATGGCCTCGGAAGCCAGGTCCATCAGCCACAAACAGCCCCGCAAGTAAAATTTTGCATTTCAACAATTATCATCCATACAAGATTCATCTAGTTCTACAACTTACAGATTACGATTTTGACCGTAGACTGCAATTGTGTGAACAGCTCATGCTAATTTACCATAGAAGCAAAATTTTTGGATGAAACAACGTTTACTCTATTTGGTAAAACAAACAGATCAAACCTTAGATATTGAGGTCAGATGAAAATCCTCACTGAATAAAAGAATTCCGCACAGAATACCCCACAAAGATTATATATGTACATGTAACCCTATTTTAGGACAATTTTATAGAAAGAAACTCTTACACCAGGGCTCTAGCACACCTTTCTAAGAGACGAACTTGTTACTGTTACTCAACTGTTTCCGAATAAAAAAAATCGGATACACTGATCAATCCACTATGGTATGAGCAAGACGAGGTCCCTCCGCACTATAGGATTACTGCCCGTCGTTATATCGATCGAGTTTTTACAGAACAATGGATTGGTGGGCGAGGTATGATTGAGTGGCCGACTGTGACAGCGCCACTCTTTAAACTTTTTATGGGGATATTTGAAAACAAAGTTTACGCAACCAAACCACGCGATTAAGAACACATTCAGAAAAGAATTCGAAATTGAATATGCTCGATCATGTTTGACACTATTCAAGGAGACTCGTCAGATAACACAACACGATTCCATTCACTATTCCAATTAGATCTGCCGTTACACCACTCAAGGAACAGCACGATGTCGAGGTATAGGTGGGAGCCATAAAAATGGTCTATACGATCGAAGCCCAGAAGCGCGTATTCTGCAATATATCATTGCCATAGACCCTTTGTGGTAAAACTCCCAACCAAGCATTTCCCATCGACCGTGTTGTGGAAACTCTCTCGTGTGAAGCCGCAATCCTCAAACGACGATCTTCCCGTGATGAAGCTACTCGAGGTCGTCCGGATCTATGACCACGCGGTTATGTATTCCTTGTTCAGACCACCTCGACCCACACTGTAACACTGTTGACACACTGCGTCCTTTGCGGTCGGAAACTTTTATGATTGAAAAACCGGCTTCCTGCATACCAACAATGTGCCCCCTTTCGAATTCACTTAAATGATTGTAATTATTCCGTAAGCGGCGCCTAGGTATAATGACATAATGGCTTGATGAATTCAGCACATATCGCTACGAAATATTGCTTCAAACTGAAGGAAACGCAATTTTAAAGAGATAATTTTTTGATAAACCAAAATTTAAAAAAGTGTACACTTGTTAAAACTTTTTGTCCATATTGTTATCATTTCTTATTAGGGGCAAAACCAAGTAGTATAGAAAATTTAATTGCAATTGGTCAACTCTATAAGTTATTGAGATTTTTTGGAAAGTTAGTGAAACGATCGCCAGGTTTTTAAAATATGTTGTGGTGATTTGGATTCTCCAAATGTGCTTATCTGTGGTCATCAAAGGTTCCGATTTTCACTTAGTATATACTGTGTCTTAAAAATAAGCAAATACTTGTGCTTGTACAATTACACAATTTTGTTCTATGTCATTTACAATATATAACTACCAAACTTTTCTACTGATACGCCACTACTTAAATATGATGTCGAAAACTGCTTTATTTTTCATCTTTCTCTATCACTGGCATTTAAACAACCATCCTTGAAACTAATTAACGCTTCCTGTAAAACTCATCCAAATTCATCTTATCCATTAGCTACACATTTAGCAGTTTTTAGTACATAAATTTTGATATGTGTACTTGTCAACACTTTGACATTAATATGTATGTATACATAATAAAGTCATAAAGTCACGATTTCCTTATTAATGAATCTGTCTACAAAAGATTATTTTCAACTCACAAATAAAAGCAGTAAAAAGGCGGACAGACCTCCAGGACATTTTATTGACGTAGATGTTAATTACGTTTTATGCAAACGGCGTTGAAAGCCCTCACAGCCACACTTTGCGTGTTCAAAAAGTGCCCTGAAAGGCACATCCTGTCGCCTTAAGATTAAAATATTTCCACGATTTACTATTGTCTATGATGAACGTCTCATTCAGTGTAATACGGAAGACTGTAACAGTTCTTTTTCCTCCACGGTATTTCAACGGAAACTATTCACATTTATATAGATGTAATTCTGGAGTATTTACTGTGGCTCTTTTGATTACTCTAGTAGATTCACATTGTGATTTATGCGCTGCTTTTCGTTCGTTACAACCCAAGGGAATTACTCGTAGTTCCCATTTGCAAAGTCCGCATTAAGAGTTTTTTGCAACGTCTGAAAAATGTACTTCACAGCTTCTCTTCTCAAGTAACTAGCAATCTATATGGATCCGGTGTGGGTTTGAATCGTCCAGCATCATTCAGATTCGGAGAATTTTATGATGGAAGATCGATGTTACATCTTGAATAATTCAGACTGGAATTGATCAAGTATGAATCTTTAAAAAGAAAAGAACTCTAGTTTTAGTTGGGATTCGAGCAATTCTTAATACAGTTATGTTGTTTAAAAGGTTTAGTCGGCAATTCTTATTTAACTATTTTTTCACCAAGGTTTGTTTTAAAAAATAGCGTCAAATACTGTTTTTGCGACAATCAAGCAGCAAATTACATTCCTCTTTATTCATCGATTAAATTATAGTGATTGTATTTGATAAAATGGCAACGTAGAAATGAAAGTTCGCTTTAACGATTTACAGAACAAGAAGAGATGGAAATGCATATTATGTTGTACCTAGATGCGAAAGGTTTATGGGCCAGCGCTGTCACACTTACACTGGCACAAGGATATTATACTTTTAGCGGTTCAAATAAGAAGGTGTAACAGACATCATATTGCCAAACTGGTCAAATACTGGGTAAGAACTTTACCTCGACAACGACTGTTAAGCATGATAGATCTTAGAAAGTCCTAAAACCTTAAAAGTTATGGTCTTGGAATGTGGCTGATTGGTTTTACATTTTTTGAGGATGATATAGTTTGCTGTGATTTTGGTTTTTTATGGTTAAATCAACTAGTGGTGCTGTGTTGAATTTCTTGATTGCAGTCTGTGTAGGTGTGTGCCTATGTTTTATGTTGGTGAACAGCATTATGTCAAAGTTTCCAAACAAGATGAGTAGTTACATTCCCTTATTTGAGACAAATTTTGCTAACCTAGACTTTTTAATACACAGATATATCATGTGGATTTTGACCGGACTGTATTTTCCTAAATTGTTGAATTATGTCACAAACAACCTATAGTAATGTGACCGTTCATCTGTTTACCCAATTTATAATTATTGTCGAGTGTATCCAGTTAAGTTCTAGTCCCGCCGAAGTTTAGTTTGCCCATGGGTAAAAGACATTTTCTGTTATTTCCTCTCTTCGACTGTGTAAGTCAGTATCCAACACCTACCATTCGGTGAAGCTAAAGTGCATACGTCCTCTAATTGAACCGACCTCCCTTCCCATTATCTTGGCCGTGCAAGTCCGTGACCCAAGAATAGCCGCTATGTGGAGCTACGGTTCGTACGTCCTCTTTAGCTGAACGGATCCCCTCTCCCATTCTCTTGGACCGTGCAAGTCCGTGCCCCAAAAATTGCCGCTATGTGGAGCTAAGCTTCGTACGTCCTCTTTAGCTGAACTGATCTCCTATCCAATTCTCTTGGACCGTGCAAGTCCGTGCCCCAAAAATTGCCACTAGGTGGAGCTAAGGTGCGTACGTCATCTTTAGCTGAACTGACCAACCCCCTTCCCATTCTCTTGGTCCGTGTAAGTCCGTGTCCCAGGAATTGCCTCTAGGTGGTGATAACGTGCGAACGCCCTTGTTAGCTGAACCAGTCCGCCCCACTCTCTCGTTTGGGCAGTGTAAGCCCGTATAACAAGGCTTGCCACCAGGTGAAAGTATCCGGCGTTTATAGAATAGAGAAAAACACGCAGGAAATGTGGCGTCTCTAGCACCTAGACGGGGAACCGACGTTTTTGATTGTATAATGTATATAAGTAGACTACATTCCATGTTTACAGATATATTGTAATTTCGTCTATGTAAATTAAGTGTTTTGTGAAACCAAATGTGTGTATTATCTTATAGCCAAGTAGCTATCATAACACCAGCCAAATCTGCAAGAATGAGTAAACCTTCTCTACACAAAAATCTGGCGATCGTGAACATGAAGTCCGTCACAACGTCGTAAGAAGGCATCTAACACCAACATAGACAAGTGGTTCTCAATCTTCAAACTTGCAATCGATTTTTTTTTCAAAACAAATACACACGTGAATATACGTAAAACGAATGTAATAATACGAAGTGCGTCAAACAAATGTTTAATTAATTTCGACGTACATGAATGAAAAACAAATATTGTATTGTGAGTTTGCCAAAGTTGTGCAATAAATTTTATTTCTGGCAAACAAAAACGGAAGTAGTGTAGGTATTTAGTATATTTTTATATCACCTCACTTTTTCCTGATAGTAAATAAGTAGAGCGAAAATTAGTATCATAACTTGGACAACATCAAACAGACCAATCAAATACTTTTGAAAATATAATTGCCATGCTTGATTCTCATTCTGGATGCATTCTATAAAACAACTCAACATATCGTTTTTCTGTAAGGCTAGATGTATTCTCACCATAATTAGATACCGGTTTCGCTCTCATTAGAGCTCGTCAGTACACCGTACTACAGCGATACTACCCTAATTACAGCAAGAATACACCTAAAGTAATTTGGCTATGGTAGCCAGGCTCTTAAAACATTGTGAGATATAGAGGCTGGCTACCTTAGCCGAATTACTTTAGGTGTATTATCGCTGTAATTAGTATAGCGCACCAACGAGCTCTAATGAGAGCGAAACCGGTATGTGTTTCTAATTATGGTGGGAATGCATCTAGCCTTACATAATCCTGGTATTAGGGAAGAAAGGGCCGGGGCTGACAATTTACAAAATTGTTGGTTGGTTGTACACCGTTTCTATTTATAACATTTTGGGTTCATTAAAGCTGCCGTGACAACACACTACCTGGTTTCGCATCGATATGGCGACCCTGCCGTACATCTCACAATGTTATATCATATTAGTGAATTTTTATTTAAAAAAAATTCACTAATAGAGAGGTATCGATGGTGAGACTTTGTAAAAAATTTTGCAAATGAGCGCGAATTTGGGCCCCTAGAACCCATATCCGGGGTCAGTTTCGATTTTTATATGTTTATATATATATATATATATATATATATATATATATATATATATATATATATATATATATATATATATATATATATATATATATATATATATGTGTGTATGTATACAGGGTGATTGCTGAGAAGTGCTCATTAGAAGTTTATGACCTTCTCATCCGATTTGACAGATGAAAATTTGGATTCGGCCATTATACGATATTACCATTCTGATTAAAATAGTTGCACTACTCTAGCACTTCCGGTTATACCGGAAGTCGCTACCAACTTCGTTATTTTAAATGAAACACCCTATATATTTTTGCATTTTCAGAAAGAAGATCCAATTTGGGATAGATTTTATGTAGTACTTTCTACACTTAGCGTTATTAGTTTTTGAAATATTGGCGATTTTTGAAAAATATTTGTTATCACAGCTCTTTTTATAATTTGATATATCCTTGTAAAGTGTAAATCTAGAAAATATATTTTTGGACAACAGATTGCTGGTAACTATGTCTTGCAAAATTATTGGAATGAAAATCTATTTTTTATACAGGGTGTGCGATAACAGCCTGACAAAATATCGAAATTCAAGCGGGTATAAGTTGATTTTTTCAAATGGAACACCCTATATATCTCTATTCCAAAGCATTTTACAGACATAACTCTACAACTTTTATTAACTATGTCCTATACCTAAATAGCATAATTTCTGAGATATCCACCACTCCAACGGGGAATCTATATTGGAATTTATACATGAGTTCGTTTATGGAAATAGGAGGCTTTTGTTGCAATGTCAGGTGAGAAAACTGAAATTTGACACATAGTTTAATCTAGTGACAGCAGTAAAATTAGTAACTTGCTTTTGTTAAAGGCGCGATGGGAAGTGCAATACGCTACAGTAATATATTCATTATTCACGATGACTGCAATAGAATTATTGAAAGAGCATGTCGTACATTCAATGAAAAGTTTCCTAACTCGGCACCTTTGGACAGACACCGGTTCAAGAGGCTTCAATCAAAGTTTTCAAGGTATGGAAGTATAACATTAAGACGAGTAATTTGTAGAGGCAAACTTGAAGATGAGGAAACATGCCAAGTCACAGTTCTTGCATACTTTCATGCAATGCCAACAAATTCTATAAGAAATGCGTCTAGTGACTTAAACATGCCTTACTGGATCATTCAACGAATATTGAAGAAGCACAAAATGCATAATTTCTCTTTTATTCCCGTGTAACACCTGCGTGTTAGCGACTACGAGATGCGGATAAACTATTGCGAACACCTACTGATACGAGTGCAGGAAGATCCGACATTCTTGAGCAAAATAATCTGGACTGATGAGTCTAACTTTGGCAGAGAGGGTTTGCGAAATATGAAAAATCAGCATTACTGGGCAGCTGAAAATCGGCATATGAGACGAACTAGGAATTTCCAGCAGAGATTTAGTTGCAATGTTTTCTGTATTATAATGGACGACCGAGTGTGTTCTCATATTTACGATGACACACGCTCACGTCTGAGAAGTATATTCAGATCCTGAGAACAGTGGTGATGCCATTTGTGGAGAGTCTGTCTGTAAATTCATCACTCAATTGTTGGTACCATATGGACGGGGCTCGAGCGCACAATACCATAGGTGTGTATGATCAGTTGAATGCTATATTTGATGACAGATCGATAGGCAGAAACGGCCCTTGGCACTGGCTAGCAAGATCGCTGGACTTGACACCTTGTGATTTTTATATGTGGAGTATAATAAAGTCCAAGGTTAATGAGGTGCATGTCCAATCTAAAGACGAACTAATCCAACGCATAACGCAAGCTTTTGCCGAGTTAGATCCAGACGAGATACAAAGAACGACCACCGCTGGAGTACATTAAAGAATTTCAGAGTGTTTGAACCAAAACGGAAGTCACATTGAACAATTACTTTGAATTTTTCAGCTATGGTTCCATCACAAGTTGTTTTCTTTTCCCCGTTCACTGTACATAATCTAATCTAGCGTAACTTTACTCTGTAAATAAGAATTAAATTCATTTAATGTTAGTGTATGATTGTCATGTTACTTTAATAGTTCTGCTATAACATTTTTACAATGATAATGCCATAATAAATTGACGTTATTTTTTCAACAAAACTTGCTAAATGTTTGAGCTAGGAGGAATCTGACAAGTGCCTTGGACTCTGGAGGACAAATTACACAAGGGTGGGTGGTTTTTAATAATGGTCGTTGGCCAGAAAACTAGTTTTTTTGGGAACATTTTAACTTAATTGTGAAACATTTTTGTACATTTTCAAACAATAAAGTTATTTTGGTGATATATGGTATATTGTTTCTACTATATAGGTCATACGGGTACTCAAATTTAATGCTTGCTTTATTTTAATAAAGAAATATTTGTTATTTAATTTTTTTAATGAAAATTCACTACCATAACGCACTTACTGCGTCCAGACTTTTTGATATTGTTCTCAAATTGTCAGCGTGTCATCATGAATATAAAAAGAAAGTGGATAATCCAACGCCATGAAAACATTGGAATTAAAATTCTCTGCTGCGATATTAAATATATCACTTCAGAAAACTAACAATATCTCAGAAATTATGCTATTTAGGTATAGGACATAGTTAATAAAAGTTGTAGAGTTATGTCTGTAAAATGCTTTGGAATAGAAATATATAGGGTGTTCCATTTGAAAAAATCAACTTATACCCGCTTGAATTTCGATATTTTGTCAGGCTGTTATCGCACACCCTGTATAAAAAATAGATTTTCATTCCAATAATTTTGCAAGGAATAGTTACCAGCAATCTGTTGTCCAAAAATATATTTTCTAGATTTACACTTTACAAGGATATATCAAATTATAAAAAGAACTGTGATAACAAATATTTTTCAAAAATCGCCAATATTTCAAAAACTAATAACGCTAGGTGCAGAAAGTACTACATAAAATCTATCCCAAATTGGATCGTCTTTCTGAAAATGTAAAAACATACACGGTGTTTCATTTAAAACAACGAAGTTGGTAGCGACTTCCGGTATAACCGGAAATGCTGGAGTAGTGCAACTATTTTAATCAAAATGGGAATATCGCATAATGGTCGAATCCAAATTTTCAGCTGTCAAATCGGATGAGAAGGTCATAAACTTCTAATGAGCACTTCTCAGCAATCACCCTGTATATTGTATATATGTATCCAACCGCTAACTCAAAAAATAATTAACCCATTTTGATAAAACTCGGCAAGTGCCTTTCTTTGATTAATAGTTTGGATAAGTTCGTTATAGCCAGAAAAATTTGACACGGTTTTCCGGGAAAATTTTGAGTTTTCTTTCGAAAAAAATCTTTTCTGCGAAAATTACAAAGATATTTCGATAAAATTTGGTGTACATTTGCTTTGGGAAAGACCTAACTATGTGCCAAAATTCAGCTTTCTAGGGTTACAGAAAATTAAGCTATTCAAATTTGAAACATTTATGTTTAATTTCACCGCTTTTCATTGACTAGTTTATATGAGATCTAGTTGTGGTTGTCATGGTAACGTAACATATGATTATTATTGCGCAGGTCTGTTAGACGCTGTAACTGACATTTACCGTATGCCGTATGATATGAGATCGTTTATATTATGTTTTTTATTTGTTTGAGTGGACGAATTATTTGTGTCATTTGGGAAATTTTTATATACAAGTGCAAATTATTCCTTTATTAATGTTAGTGGGTGGATTAAACAGTGTTTGTTATATTTTATCAACACATATATACGTAAATGGTTTATAAACTGTGTATTTGCATATTGAATAAATAACTAAATATAAAGGATCGAAGTTTTACAAAAGGGCTGATTTTATACAGGGTGGCGCGTTTCTACGGTAAAGCTGAATATAATTATTATTATACAAGAGACGAGAAAAAATTGTATAAGTTAATTATAGGGTGTCTTGAGCTGCATCTTATAAAATTATTTTGACAATCACCGGCTGGCCCACAAGTCGATCCTTGGTGATCCCCACAATTTTTTTTCGAACAGCCTTATTTTATTGCATTTTTTATCGAAATATGTTTGTAAGAAAAAAAATCAAGACGCAGTAAGTGCGGTAGCAAATTTTCATTAAATGCTTCAAATTTCAATAACTCAATTTGCTATTAACCTAAGATTTGTTGGTTAGAAAACCAACGTTTAAGGTATATTGTCGGAAAATTTGTGTACATTTTCAAACAATAAGTTATTTTGATAAAATATGGCACATTGTGTCTACTATATATTTTGCTTATAACCTTATCTCGTTTCTGTGCTTCTGTGTGCTCTGGATAATGCATTAACAAGTCGTTATTGTAGTGTAAAATTAAAATTTACTAAATGTAGTTTTGATAAAGCAGAATGAAAAAAGTGAATTTATTGACTGAGGAGTAATATTGTGTTGTATACTGGGAGAGTGTTTGAAAATGATCATATTCTATAAATTAATTAATTATCAACATATTATGTAAAATACTTCAACCACTTTATTTAAAACGTTAAAATGGTGTATCTGCTTGTCATAATATGGTTACTTAAAGCACGAGGGCTATACTGTTTGGTTTGTTTTATTAGTGAATTTTTATTTTAAAAAATTCGCTAATAGAGAGGTATCGATGGTGAGACTTTGCAAACATTTTTGCAAATGAGTGCGAACTAGGACCCCGAGAACCCATATCCGGGGTTAGTTGCAATTTTTATATGTTTATATATATATATATATATATATATATATATATATATATATATATATATATATATATATATATATATATATATGTGTGTGTGTATGTATGTATGTATGTATGTATCCGCGCTCAACTCAAAAAGTTATTAACTGGATTTGATTAAACTCGGCAATAATCTTTCTATTAATCATGGCTTAGATAAGTTAGTTAGCCAGGAAACTCGGACAAGGTTTTCCTAGAAAGTTTTGAGTTTCCTTTCGAAAAAAATGTTTTGTATTGTGTGCTACCTAAGATATCATACTAAGTGCAGCAGGTCACTTCCAACACTATAGGATTAAAAATGCATTGCCAAAAAAAAAAAAACAAATTGATTATCCTTTAACCAAAATATTAGTGAATTTTTATTTAAAAAAATTTGGTAATGGAGTGGTATCGATGGTGAGACTTTGCACAAATTTTTTCAAATATCCATCTGATAACTCAAAAATTAATTAACCGATTTCAATGATACTCGGCAAGTGCCTTTCTTTTATTAATGGCTTGGATGAGTTCGTTAGCCAGGAAATTACAAAGCTGTTTTAATAAAATTTAAAGGGTATGTTGCCCTGGGAGAGACCTTACTACGTATCAAAATTCAACTTTCTAAGTTTATAAAAAATTGAGTTATTCAAATTTTGATTTTTCTTTCGGAATTTTTTTTCCAAAAATTAGATAGGTATTCAAATGAAATTTGGTGTATATGTTGCCCTGGGAAAGACCTTACTACATACCAAAATTAAGCTTTCTAAGTTTATAGAAAATTGAGTTATTCAAAATTGAAGCATTTAATAAAAAATCACTACCATAACGCACTTGCTGCGTCCCGATTTTTTTCTTCATAATAATCACAATAAACGAAAAAAGAGCTGACGACTCTTAGGTAAGTATAACCATTTAACAGGTAAAGCAATGAAGCGTGTTTATTTCATTTATATTTTATTTTCCATTGCGTAGTATTTAAAAAAGTTTTTGTCGAAACTAATTAATTTTTTTTTAATAAAATTTGGTCACTTCTTGCTTTTATAATCTTTACTATATTGCAAACTGAAACTGTATGGAAAATAAGAATTTTAAAAATATTTAGAATAATTCGCACCGCACTTGCAGCGGTTTGACTTTAGTTTAACGACGAAGCATTCCAATCGTAAATTGAAATATTCGCAGCCAAGTATAAAAGGTTATTTATCCAGATTCTTAATTTATAAACTCGTTTTATAAGTTTACTAGATAACCACAATAAAAAAGTAATAAATATTGATGCACATACATAAACATGATTAACTTCCATTGTCGGTTTATACGTTTCGATGTATTTATAATCAAAATTCACGAGACACGATAGTGATTCGGGCGAAGCACGTATCCGGCAAGAATTTGCATGGCAAATGTTCCTAGAAATAATAATTAGCTGCGTTATTTAATTGTGAATATAATCATCACTGTGTATTAATATTGTTTGCTTTGTTATTAGTTTATCAAAAAAAACAAACAAATGAACAACGGAATATAACCTTATGTAACTTGCAAACAGCAATAATAATCCAATCCGCAAGCGACTCTTTAACCACTTAGATCAACTGGTATCAATATCAAATTGAATTAACAGTATGAAATTTTACGACCATTATGGCAGAGCTACGTTGGAGACAAAAAAAAACAAAGCAATCAACAAGTAAAAAAATATATACATGCTAATAATCTAGTAAGTCCAGAATCTGATAGCTAGTTGCCTGAACCGTGGACAAGACGATTCATTACTAAATTAATCGAAATCAAGTGTCTGACAGAAACAAGACAAATGCAAGTATAAAGTACATCAAAGAATAAACTCTAAAAGTAAACAACACCCTATTAGACACATACAACTTACAAAATGGTGTCCCCCAAGGCTCAATCCTCAGCCCAACACTGTTTAACGTCGCAATCAACGACATACTGGACACCATTCGAAGCCCGGTCAGGGCAAACTTATATGCAGATGACTTAGTTATTTACTGCAGAGGGAAAAATGTCATATCGACCTGCAAGCTTATCCAAAATGCCATCCAAAAATTGGAAGTGTGGTCCGATCATAGTGGCGTCAATTTCTCCTCCACCAAAACCAAATTTATGGTATTCTCAAAAAAATGCGACAATTCTGTCACATGTGCCCCCAAAATCAGAGGAATGTCGTTGGAAGAAGTCAAGGCACATAAATTTTTGGGCATAACGTTTGATTATAAACTAAGTTGGAAGATTCATGTCAACCAACTCAAAGCTGACTGTATAAAGGCGCTTGGCCTTTTGAGAACTCTAGCACATCAGAACTGGGGTGCCCATGAGACAGTGCTGCTCTCCATTTTTAGGTCCTTAATTAGATCAAAAATTGAATACTGCCAAATTATCTATGCAACAGCAACAAAATCAGTTCTGAAACCTCTGGCTGTGATTGTAAATCATGCCTTAAGGATAATAACAGGAGCCTTCCGAACAATTCCTACAGACAGCCTGTATCGAGAATGTGGAGAAAGACCCCTCTGGCTGCGAAGAGAAGCAGCGCTACTACAATATTCGGCGAAAATTTCGGCAGACCCAAAAAAACCAGTTTACCATCTAGTATCTCAGTCGGATACCAACAGATCTCAGACTAACTCCCTTGTGCCACTATCGATTGTTCAACATATCAGAGGATATCACCAAACACTCAATTTCAGCGAAACATTACCGCTGCGAAATGGACAAATACCGCCATGGATTATTAGATGACCAGATACAGACACCAGTCTCACAACTTGTAACACAGATATTATATACTCCTTATAATACTCCTTGCATACTGACAGTGTGAATAGACTATTTCAGGATACTATATCACAATATAAATTTGACCTGATCATGTATACTGACGGATCAAAGAGCACACGGGGTGTAGGAAGCGGTGTTATATCTCCCCTCAAAACAGAGGCGTATCACCTATCATCAGAGTGTAGCAGTTACACAGCAGAGTTATTTGCCATAAAGAGGGCAGTCCACACATTTATCGACTTCCCATACAAAAATGCTTTAGTGTGCACAGACTCTTTAACCTCTATTAATTCACTTGCATCGCTTTATGCAAGAAACCCTATAGTAATTCAAATACAAGAAAGCGTCCACGGTCTCTATCATGCTGGCAAGTCAATCACACTGATCTGGACACCTTCCCACAGTGGCATTTTAGGCAATGAAAATGCTGACGAATGCTCACGGAATGCGATACTAGAAAAGACAATAATACCCATACAAACCCATTCAGACCTTATTGCCAATATTAAAGAAAGTTCTAAAGCCAAATGGCAAACCTACTGGTCATCCCTTGACAACAAACTTTGCAAGACCGAAACATCAGTGACCCCAAAGACGCTCCCAAGTCTAACACGCAGGGAAGAAGTCGCTATCAGAAGAACTCGTATTGGCCATTGTAAGTTCACCCACGGATACCTACTTATCCAGCAATAACAACCTCAATGTGAAATATGTGACAGAGTGATTACTGTTAACCATGTGCTTCAAGAATGTCCACTATATATCACTCCAAGACTCGAATACCTAAATGGAAAAACACTAGCCCAAATTCTTGACTTGAGTGAGCCAAATGTGACTAATTTACTCTGTTTTTTAAGACAATCCTCACTATTTGATAGCATTTGATTACAGATACTTTAATTAGCGAAACAAAATGTACCAATAGTGTCAATGACCTTAGATGTTAAGACACTTTAAACTTCCAAATAAAAAAAAAATAAACTCTGAAATTGTGAGGAAGTCCTGAAAGACAGCAAGTACTGCGTGTTCAAATAACTTTAACCGTCTAGCATATCTCCGTAACCATTTTTCTTAGAGCTTCCCGATAAAAATTTTAATTGCAAATATGGCACAGGGAAATTTGTGGAAATTATTTTCACGTTCCTATTATAGCCGCAAGAGGGCGTAATAGCAAGTGTCGATCTAAAACATTCTATTTTCTTGGAAAAATTGCTAATAAGTATATGAATTATTAACTATTTCATATTCTTTGGAAAATTATGAACAATTTTCACATATACCATTTTCCTCCAACTTTCCAAATAAAATAGTTACAGCATAATAAGAAGCAGTAGAATGAATATATCATAACTCGGACTTGAACAGGCATAAATTAGAAGTGTTTATTTCATTTGATAAAGTTTTTATTGGTATTTAATAATAATTGCTTCATATCGCGTTTTAACTCACGATATGGTTGTCAGGGGGCGCTTTTCAATAATATTTTAAGTCTTGTGATGTTCTCGAATTTTTTAAATAGAAGCATAGAATTTTCTCATGTTTAGGATTACGATTATGAGTAAAAGTGAGAGAAATAATAAAAAATCGCGATGATATCTTTATTAGAACCGGAGATATAACAAATCAAAATTTGATTCCATATACTTTGTGGTACACTGACTGCTAAAAAGATTATAGAATTATGTTTGGCAATGTGCCAACTGACCCCTAAATAAAAGACTTACTGTCAATCTTTAGACAATGTGCCATTTAGTTTTACGAATCAATTGTTTATTAAACCCTGCTCTACTATTTTTGAGTGCCATTATGATAATTTCAAATGAACAAGCATACGACATGTTTGCAGTTTATTTCCAAAGTTATGAAAATGTGAGTGATGCGGCTAAGGTATTTGCCACTAGATATCCAGACAAGGCGTCATTCAGGGAGAAGAGCATTCTCACCCTTAGCACAAAGACTTCGATCCACAGGGGAGTATTCAGATTTACCAGTGATACGAACATGAAGAAGTGGTAGATCAGACACAAATGTCATCAATGTCTTAGCCTGTGTCGATCTGATTCCCCAAATGAGCATTCGACTAATATCTAAAGATTTAAAAATAGCCATGCCCACTGTGCATAATATTTTGAAGGATAACAGGTACTTAAGGATTGAATACAACTATATCAAATAAAATGTTTTAAAAGGCGTAAATACCTTTACGCATTAAAAAGTTTTTTATACCTCCTTCCCTTTATTATTATTTTTTAGGTTGCACCCATATCATCTAGTGTTACACCATTCCTTAACTGATAACGACTTTGGCAGTCGTGTACTTTTTTCTGATAGGTTGTTAAACACGCAGAAAGAAAATCCACAGTTTGTGTAGAAAATCCTCTGGGCAGATGAAGCCCCTTCCAATAGAGTAAATGCCAACCTACATAACACGCATTACTAGGCACAAAAATATGGCATAAACTGCATTGGATGCAGCAAGAACAATTTCAAGGGTATAGGAGCATCAACGCTTGGTGTGGAAAATAGTTGAAGGAAGCATATATTATAGGTCCTTATATTTTTAATCAGCCGGTTAATGCAGCAGATTTTTTAAATTTTCTGCAAAATTAGCAGATTAGACAAAAATATTCTACCAGCATGATGGTACATTTTGCTAGGAATGTCAGGGAATATAGATTCAAGGTTCAACGGGAGGTGGATTGGAAGAGGCAGTGTATTCCCACGGCCTGCAAGATCACCAGACCTAACATGCATGGACTCTTATTTCTGGGGACGCTTATAGATATGGTTTATCAAACTAGACCCAAAACCAGGGAAAAGTTGATAATTAGACTCTTATCTATTCAATCCATCTCTTAAGCAAAGATTCAAGCAGTCGTCTCCTCTACAATAAAGAGCTCGTTTATTTACTGAAAATGACGAAAAATAGTTTGAACATCTAAGACACCGAGATCTATTAATGTCATTCTGAACATTTTCACAGCCTACGTTTCATTTTTTTTAGCATATTGATAGTGTGTCGCAGAGTATAGAATTCAATTTTGATTGGTTATATGTCCGGTTGTAATAAAGACATCAACATGATTTTTTTATTTCTCTCACTTTTCCATTCCTAATCCTTCTGTACAGAATATAGATGTATGTATGGAGGTATATACTTATGAATGAAATGGGTATTTAACACACTTAACGTTGACATAATCAAATCTCACACACAAGTCTACTTTTCAGGCCTATTAGCGAATTTTCATTAAGAAAATTTCGCCAATAGAGAGGTCACGATGAAAAGCATTTGACAAAATTTCTTCAGATGAGCGCTAATTTGGGTCCTTGGACCCGAAACCAAGGTCCGTTAAAATATATATATATATATATATATATATATATATATATATATATATATATATATATATATATATATATATATATATATATACATATATATATATATATATATATATATATATATATATATATATATATATATATATATATATATATATATATATATATATATCTGTGTGTGTGTGTGTATCCGAGCGATAACTCAAAAAATACTAAACTGATTTCAATCAAACTTGGCAAAAATCTTGTTTGGGCAAAAACCGAGGTCGAGTTCGTTAATCAGCCTATGCTCAAGTTTTTTTGGTGGAAAATCGGGGAAAACTTTTTGAAAACGCTATGTTTTTGTAATGAGACTTTACATGTGGCTAGAAATAGTGCAAATAAACATATGTTGTGAATTTTAAGTAATTTGGTCCAAAATATTTAGAGTTTTTTCCAAATAAAAAATAAAATCGCAAAGACATGCGTTGAAACGACTTAGTGGTTAAAGTCGAATGCCTGACATACAGAGTAGTTAACTGCCAAACCTGAGAACTTCAGCGAAACTGTAGTTATACGTTCAATAAAATAGTCAAATGAATTTAGTTTCGGACATAGGTATTGAAAATGCACGATGTATCATTGAGTGATAGACTTGACAGCTTTTGTGAAAAAAAGTGACATGAATCGCATGGTGTGGTTGTGTCTGTGTAAGTAAGTTTCCAGTACACTGAAAACTCGAATGAATTATTTTCGAACTTTCTAAGAATTAAACCTAAAACATTTATACAACTATTACCTTCTTCTTCTCAAGTAAACTTGATATTTGCATGAAGGTTAGTAATAAAATTTAAAAATTCATTTAATTCTGTAGGAGTACCTTGAAAACATGCTAAAATAGCATCTACATATTTGTAAAAAAGACAATTTATGTGAAACTTCTGATGTTCAAATGTGGTTTTCTAAGTTTGCCATAAATATGTTGACCAATAAAGGAGACAACAGACTACGCATAGAAAGACCATCATTTTGCATATAAGTTCTATCAGTAAATTTAAAATAGTTTTGTTTTATATATTTCCTAAATAGATTCATGATTTCTTGTCTTTTTATGACATTTATATACGTTATTTTCCAGTAAAACATTTCCTAATAGAGGTAAATATTCTCTAGGAGGTATTTTAGAATACATGCTACAAACATAAATTACTGTTTGGAGGAATAATTAAGTTATTTAAATTATGTGTTGGTTCAAAAGAGTTTTCAACTGGATATTTTGTAATGTAATTTTATTCTTTAATACGTAAAACCAACTGCATACAGACTTTGAGAATACTTCTCTGGCTTCACTGTCTGAAAATGCTGTCAAGCAGCGAAACTATAGTCACAGAAGCATTGAAGAACATCCTAGAACTTCCAGAATTCGAAGGGCCACTTGCTCCAGTTAGGTCACGCGCTGGCTACGTCCTTCACCTACAAAAAACGAAAACCAACAGTGAAGCCAGAGAAGTATTCTCAAAGTCTGTATGCAGTATGGACAAGTTTCACCAAGTAAGGGCAACAACAATCAATGAACGTAAAACCAAGTTGCGCGATATCTTATAATAGGTAGCCATACATATTTGGTGGTTGTGCACTTTTATATGAAATATATTTCTTTCCTTCTTGACTAAACAGATATGTATTTTTAAGTTCATTCTTTAGTTTTGTCTGAAATGAATTTGTTGGATCTCTTCTGATTTCGGTTCTTTATTTATTTTATTTTTTAAGATAATTTTATGATCACAATATCATAACGTAGCATTCGATTTTTAGTTGTAGTCGTCATGAATTCGTATAAATCAATACAATTTTCTCCTGGCTGATGATGCTGTCAAACAGCGAAACCAGTAACAGAAAGGGAAAAGAAAACGAACATTCGTGAAGCCAGATAAATAGTCTCTACGTACGTATTTAGCATGGAACGGTTTCACCAAGGAAGGGGAACAACACTTAATAAATTAAATTTTTCACGTTAGTCGTCATTTGAAAAAGAATATATAACACTCCAAACTGAAAATAGTCATCATGAATTCGTATAAATCAATATAATTTTCTCCTGGCTGATGATGCTGTCAAGCAGCGAAACCAGTAACAGAAAGGGAAAAGAAAACGAACATTTGTGAAGCCAGAGAAATAGTCTCTACGTACGTATTTAGCATGGAACGGTTTCACCAAGGAAGGGGGAACAACACTTAATAAATTTAAATTTTCACGTTAGTCGTCATTTGAAAAAGAATATATAAAACTCCCAACTGAGAATAACGCATACAATGAAGAAATTATTCAGCGATAGATAGATCTTGTCTGCCTCTGCGCTTCAGTGGTTTCCACAAAATACTCTCTCCTATTCCCCTGAATATTGGAACATTCATTGTAACCTACTGACCTAATTACATCGTTTGACCATGGATTTCAGACCCGCCCTATTTTACTAACGTTGGCACTGCGTTTTGTAGCCCATTTCCTTAAACTGTCCTTTTGATTATTCTGGATCCGGCATTAGAAACGTCCCAATTAATTAATTTGGAAAACAAATATTTATTTTAATGTCAATGTGAATGACAAGCTTTCAAATAACCAACTAACTCCTGAGAATAATGAATTAGACAGCAACAAATTTATCTGGGCATTTAAAATAATTGTATTAACTTATCAATTTATTTATTTATACCATGTGATTAATGTACGGCTCGGATAAAAATGATAAATAAACAGACCTATGCTTAAGTGTACCCCGAACACATGATTTTTTAAGCTAATGTTCATAAAAAGCAAAGCCTATGTTCTCACAGTTGATTATGTAATAAGCGAATTTTGTTTTTATTGGCATAGGAATCTCGGGGGTTAAGGAGTCGCGGGCCAAAGGACTCCAGGGGGCAAGCTGAGGAAGTGGAAATAACAACATAAACTCCCGATGAAGCTTTCCCCAAGACCGTCATGCGCGGTAAAAATCCGCATCCTGCACGAGGTGACCCTGCTAATAACTAAACATGACGGATCTAGACAAGGAGGTCGAACTAAACTCCCCCAATCTACGGTGTCACGTGACCCGTGCCTATGGATGGATGGCACCAGGGCGATGGTGTCGTGAACGGAACCTCTGGAGTACCAGGCAACCCTCCAGAGTAACCCGCCTTGCACCACACAGGGGGTTCTGATGGTGTGGACAGTATTTCCCCCATTCTCGTGGGAACAACATGAAGATTATAAATACATATAAAACCAAAACCAATGAGGCTCGAGGAGTGGCTCCGGCTACAGACTTGAGCCTTGAGTCTATCCCGGAAACGGAGACGAGCCAGGGTGCGGCAGCGGACTCTGGAGGTCCCACGACCGGCGTAGATACGGGGGATCAGGGGGTAGCTTCGGCCAGAGACCTGTCCCCGACACCCAAGCTGGAGGCTGGGTCCCACCGGAGGGCGGCGAGCTCCGCGGACTCCGGGGGCCCCTCCACCAGTGAGGACTCTACTGTTAGAGTAGAGGGACTGCCCCGGCAGTCCAAGCGTCTTTCCGGGGCGCAAAGAAAGAAGCTCCGGAGGGCGCAAAAAATGGCGGCCGGGACCTGGACGGTCGAGAAACCTGTAAAGGCGCAAGAGGGGAGTGCGGGTCAGAAGAGGACGCGCTCGAACTCTAGCACGCCCACTACAGACAGACGTTCCAAAAGGGCCAGGGTGCCTGTAAAGGCGCAAGAGGAGAGTGCGAGTCGGAAGACGCCGCGCTCTGGCTCTAGCACGCCTACTACAGACAGACCTCCCAAAGGAACTAAGGCCGGAACACCGGCGCAGACTGGCTCTTACAGGGAGGCTGCGGAGGGCCTCGGGATGGCGGTGATTGACAGACGCCATCCTGAGGTCATGCTAGACCAGGGGAAGGCGGACCTGATCCAGGCTGCGGTGGTAGCTGCAGTGGACTCTCTTCAGGAAGGGGAGAGCCCGCCTCAGTTCCACCGGACGCGCCTGACGGGGGGCATCCTCTGGATAACCTGTGCCGGCCCGCAGTCGCGGGACTGGCTGCGGAAAACGATCGGGGGCCTCGGTCAGATTTGGGAGGGGGCGGACTTGACAGCCGTCGAGCCCAAGGAACTCCCAAAGAGACGCAAGGTCCTCGTACGGATCCCTGACACCGTCCCGCAGGAGACGGTGATCAGCAGACTTAAGATCCAGAACCCTGAACTGGGGACGCAACACTGGTCGGTTCTAAGCAGGAAGGCAGAGGAGAAAGGACAGACGCTCGCCTTCTCGATCGACCCGACATCTTACAGAGCCCTTGAAGGAACCTCCTTCAAGGCATTCTGGGGCATGGGAAGGGTTAGCTTCCGCCCACTGGGGAAGCAATTAAGGGTTAATGGGACTTAGGTTCCTTCAGGTCAACCTCCAACACAGTAGGGCAGCCACGGCCGGACTACTAATGGCTCTGAGGAACACGGATGTGGCCCTCATCCAGGAACCGTACTCCTACAAAGGAGAGATCAAGGGACTCGGCGGAGCTAATGGAAAGCTCATCTACAGCAGGTCCAGCGAGAATCCGAGGGCCTGCATTTTTGTCAGGGAAGGGATAGAGTTTCTCCCTCTAATGAATTTCTGTTCCAGGGACCTGGCAACGATCAAAATCCGATGTGGAGGAGCGGATGGGCTGAGGGACATTACTGTCGCGTCAGCCTATCTGCCAGGGGACAGCACGGACCCTCCTCCACCCAACGAATTGGAGCAGCTGATGGTGGGTAGCAGAGCAGGTGGATGGCAGACCATCATCGGCATGGATGCGAATGCGCACCATGAGTTGTGGGGTAGCTCGGACACAAACTCTAGGGGTGAGGCACTTTTACAGTTCTTTATGAAATTTAATTTAGACATATTGAATAGAGGTAATAAACCGACATTCGTCACAACACGGCGTGAGGAAGTTTTAGACCTAACAGTTTCCACCCAGTTTCTGGGTGACTTTGTTAAAAGCTGGGCTGTGTCTGGGGAAGTGAGTAGCTCAGACCACAGATACATCCGGTTTGAAATCGCCAAAGTCGAAAGAGAAACGGTATGGTACCGGGACCCCCGCAAGGCGGACTGGGAAGCCTACAGGGCAGACCTAGCTGTGGAACTGCGGGGGGTTGAGAGGGCCATAAGGGATTCAATAGACCTCGAGATTGCAGCAGTCCAATTGCGAGACGCAATTACCTCGGCCTATAACGCCAACTGCCCCCTGAAAATGAGGGTGTCCACCAGGAACGTCCCATGGTGGAACGAGGACCTCAGGCAAAGGAGGACGCAGGTTCGTAAGCTGTTTAACGCGGCCAAAAGGTCGGGAGCATGGGATGAATATAGACAGGCCCTATCGACCTATAACAAAAGACTGAGGGACGCCAAGAAGGAGTCGTGGAGGAGGCACTGCGAAGAAGTGGAAAACACGTCCGAGAGTGCTCGACTACACAAGATCCTGTCTAAGGGCCCTCAGACTAACATAGGCTCCCTTAGAACACCCACGGGAGGCTTTACAAGCTCGGGGGAGGAAACTATGGAAATTTTACTCCAGACGCACTTCCCCGGCTGTAACATAATAAACCAATCACCTCCGGACTGGGAACACTCAGAAATAGAGGCGCCTTATAGGCGGGCATCTAGAGTAGACTGGACAGTCGCTAAAGAGGTGGTTACCTGGAGCAAAATCAGATGGGCCATTAACAGCTTTAAGCCATACAAATCGCCGGGATTTGATGGAATAATGCCCATCATGCTCCAACAGGGGATAGATATACTGGCGCCGGTGCTTACCCTCATTATGAGGGCCAGCCTGGCTCTGGGGTACATTCCGAGGGCATGGAGACTGGCCAGGGTTGTATTTATTCCTAAACCTGGGCGTCCAACAGACCAGGCAAAGTCCCTGAGGCCAATAAGTCTCATGTCCTTCTTGCTGAAAACAGTGGAAAAACTGCTCGACCGGCACATTAGGGGCGGTGTACTGGAAGCATATCCTCTACACTGCGGACAATATGCATACAGAGCAGGATTCTCAACAGAAACAGCACTGCACCAACTGGTGCTGAAACTGGAGAATACGCTGGAGAACAAGGAGGTGGCGCTGGGGGCCTTCCTAGACATAGAGGGGGCCTTTAGCAACACCTCGTTCGGATCGGTTCTGGCAGCTGCCCGGGAGCGTGGAATAGAGGAGACCTGCTGCAGGTGGATCGGTTCCATGCTCAGGGACAGGGCGGTGTTCACCTCACTCGCGGGAGGGACTCTGCTGGCGGGGGTCGCGGCGGGGTGTCCGCAGGGGAGCGTTCTGTCTCCCTTGCTCTGGTGTCTAGTCGTGGACGGCCTGCTGGGGAGGCTCTCGGGAGGGGGGTATGAGGTACAGGGCTATGCGGACGACATTGTCATCATAGTCCGAGGAAAGGTCACACAGGCAGTGTGGGAGCGTATGCAGACTGCACTGAAAGTGGTGGAAGGGTGGACGGTTGATCAAGGGCTCGGGGTGAGCCCCGAGAAAGCAACCGTCGTGCCGTTTACGAGGAGGAGGAAGTGTGAAAGCCACAGAACTCTCACTCTATACGGTAGGAGCGTTCCAATGGCCAGGGAGGTAAAATATCTTGGGGTCGTATTGGACTCTAAGCTAACCTGGAATGGTCACATTGGAAAAATACTGCGTAAGGCAGTCATGACCTTAGCCGTCACTAGGCGGCTATATGGAAAAACGTGGGGACTAAGACCTAGTATGGCCCACTGGCTGTACACAAGGGTGGTCAGACCATCGTTAACATATGCGGCACTGGTCTGGTGGCCTAAGGTGACACAATCCAGTGCCAAACAAAAACTAGGCAAGATCCAAAGGATGGCTTGCCTAGGCATCACAGGGGCCATGTCTTCAACCCCAACAGCCGCCATGGAGGTGTTGCTGGATCTACCCCCCCTACACTTCGTTATTATGGGAGAGGCCAGGCTAGGACTATACAGACTAGCCTGCAATGGTAGACTGAAGATCAACCCAGGCTTCAGGGGCCACTGCAAAATTCAGGAGATCGTGAAGGAACCCATGCTTGAAATGAGGTCAGACTTCGCGAGCCCGCGAATGTGCAGGGAAAACAACTTCACAGTGGAAATCCCTGATCGCGGGGCATGGCGGGAGGAGACACCGGGCATACCACGGGACGCGCTCGTCTGGTTCACGGACGGATCTGGCGGGGAGCGTGGGACGGGGGCAGGTGTTTACTCGGAAGGACCGAGGGTAAGTCACAGTATTTCCCTCGGAGCCCATGCAACGGTGTTTCAGGCCGAGATGTACGCCATCCTGCACTGTGTGCGGGAGAACAAGAGGAGGGGCTACACCAACAAGCGGATCCTCATAGCCACAGACAGCCAGGCAGCCCTTAAGGCACTAAGTAGCCCACGGGTAAATTCCTGGCTGGTGAGTGAGTGCCGAGACGAGACGAGCGACCTGGCTGGGCAGAATGAGGTGACCCTCATCTGGGTGCCGGGTCACTCGGGGGTCAAAGGCAATGAAGAAGCTGACAGTCTCGCAAAGAGGGGGTCAGCAGAACCATTTATGGGACCAGAACCGGCTCTGGGCGTGTCAAAGAGCACTGCCAGGGGAGCCATTAAGTCCTGGGTCAGAAACCAACACAAGGTGTACTGGGCGGACTGTCCAGGGCTCAGACATGGGAAGTCAATAATTGACGGACCCAGTTCAAAGAGAGCTGTGGAGCTGCTAAACCTTAGCAGAGGACAGCTCAGAAACACAACAGGTCTCTTGACGGGACACATGGCCGTCAAGAAACACCTACATAAAATGGGGCGGTTCGAAGGGGACCTCGCATGCAGACTCTGCGGCGAGGGGGAGGAATCAGCCCAGCACATCTTGTGCGAGTGTATAGCTCTGGACCGGAAAAGACAACTGATCTACGGTCACTCTAGACCGGAGACAGAGCAATATAAAACTTCACCCTACCAATCGCTGTGCAGACTAGTTCAAGGCACAGTGATTTTGGAATGGGTGGAGTAAGACTAGGGGTATGCACAATCAACCAAGGGTTGCGGTGCTATCGGGGCGGCAAGGCCGCGGACGAGCCCTGAGGGAACAAAAAAAAAAAAAAAAAAAAAAAAAAAATAGGAATCTCGGCAGACTAAATTAATCCAGAATTTCGACGTGTCCAACAAAAATCTGGATTTGCTGTGTGTAATTATTCCTTGAGTAATATGGATGTGTTTAATGACTATATGAAGTTCTCTGCTTAGTAGTGTATACACAAATCAGCGCAGCAAGCAATATGTAGGGAGAAATGTCGATGGAATAATTGCAGGAGCAGAGATGCTTGATTTTGATTTGGTAGCCGAGGCATGCAATGTATGTACTAGGTGACCAGATTACGGCATTTTGATTACGTGCGTGCTGTTTGACAACCCTCAGTCTTAAACAAAGTATGGACCCACTCACAATTACGAAATGAATTTCTAATTTGAGATAATGAAGTTGTACGGTTTCAATTATTACGCAGAATACACTATTGAACTGCTGGGTTTAACATACAGTGCCAAAAATTTTGCTTATACTGTGTGGCCGACCGAAAGCTTTCGACCACGCTATTCTTTAAAAAATAAAACAAAAATATACTTGAAAATGTCCACGTCACTTTTTGATGGGACACATTTATTTCATTTTTACTCCCTGATCTGACGACCCTTAAAATCTTGAATGGCAAAGTGAAATATTTTATCGGACATAAAACTATCTTTCCAACAATACAGTCTTCTAAACTTGGATCAAGAGTTCTCAAGAAACAATTCAACAATACAGTCACATTGTAGATTTCTATATTGTTTAATGAGTCGTATAGGCCTTTGGCCTCTCAGCGCTGCGACCCTAATGGGTCTTTTGTGCATGGTTCTATTTTCTAACAGCTGCCCATTTAATGAGTCGTATAGGCCTTTGGCCTCTCAGCGCTGCGACTCTAATGGGTCTTTTGTGCATTATTCTATTTTCTTACAGCTGCCCAAACTGTTCAGAATTTCATATACTCTATTATCTTTTTGAAGGCTTTTTTAGGTATTTTCTAGAATGTTAAAGTCACCCGTCCAAGGTATTTGAGCCTTTTGTAGAATTGAGTCATGCAGTAGCATAGCAAGTGTTCTGTTGTTCAGATTTCTCTGTTGATATGGTGATAAACCGTTTTGCCTGCCTTAAGTCTGGCGTTTTATAAAGTTCAATTCTTACATGGCATTTTGTTAGTCCACAAAAGAGCCCAGGACCATAGAATGATGGCACTGCTCTCCTTGCAAGGCTATCTGCTTCCTAATTTCCTTAAATGACTTGATTCCCTGTTAGCCACATCAAAGTTACTTTGTTGTTTGTAGCCGGCTACTTCAGGGATTTCTTGCAGTCCCAGGTCAGTTTAGACTCGATTTTGAAAGATCTCAGAGCCTTTAGTACTGCCTGACTGCCTGAGATGATATAGAGCTCTATATTTCTGAGTCTTCTTTGTATGTACACCTATGCACACAGATTTATAGCTAGCATGTCTGCTTGGAAGACAGTGGAAGTTTTTCCTGGGGACTTAGTAAGTCTACAGTTAGGTCATCTTATTCCCAGTCCTGCTCCCTACATTTGTTTACACCCGTCTGTACAGATGAGTTGTTTGTCAGCATACTGTCTGTGTCGCATGCCTGGTGGTCACATATGACCACGTCAAATGGAACTATAAGTCCAGTTTAGCTGGAATTTGATCTGTTGGATTGGCGAGTGTCTCAAGTGAAATAATTTCCAGGACCTTGGCGAGCCAAGTCTCCTTGTTTGAACTTATCTGCTTGAAATAGTCTTGACGCACTTAGTGCTGCTTTCCTCTTTACACATATCTGCAGTGGAGTAATATTCAGCATTGCCTCTGTTGCATCTGTCGGGCATGATGCCATAGCTCCCGCTACTCCAATATCAGTCTCTGTAATTTTTGCAATTTGCTTTGTATTGATGCTTGTTCTGTTTTTGGCCACCATACTATAGTGTCATATGTGACCATGCATTTACCCACAGTTTGATATATCCAATATACAATTCTGGAATTCAGCCCCCATGTCTTTCCTACGAATCTACGGCACATCCAGATTGCCATTGTAGCTCTCCAAAGAGTTATTTCCAAGCATGTGGTTCCAGTTCAGTTTTTGGTCTAACTTCACTGGAAAATTCTATCTGTGTTCCATTTACAGTGGGAGCATTTAAATTTAGTTTCCTTCTGTTCGTGAATGGGACAAGAACTGTCTTATGTGACATTAAGCCCCTCTGTCTCACACCAGTTCCTTACTAGTTTTAGTGTTTGCAATAGGCTGGATATGACAGCCTCATGCTTGCCCTTTATACAGTGAGGACCTAAAGTCCCCCCCCCCCCTCTAATTTCTGAAACGTCCGGTATATTGTGATGAAATTTGAAACGATGATATACGAGAAAGGTCTGCATTTTTTTACATATCAATAACAGCTGTAAATGTCAAGGTGACAGCTGTGCGCGCTTTTGGAATATTTTTTTAAATGGAAACGAGAGTCGAGTGATACCTCATTTTGAAGGTCTTTTTATGCTCAGAATAATCTCCAGTTTTGAAAACATTTAGTTCAGTATTTTCCAAATGAGAATGCATAATATCGGTTTCAAACAATTGAAATAAAATCTAAAGGCACAAACTTTTGGAGTGGTTACTTCAACAGATGTTGAAAGTGACCACCATGGACCTCCTGACAAATAAATATTCTACGTGTAAATTCTTCTCTGACATTATGAAGCATCTGTGGCGTTATTCTTGAACAAACATCTATAATTAGTTTCTAAGTTCATTTAATGAGCCGGGAGCCGTTCTACAATCCTGATTTAACGTACCCCCAAAGAAAAAACTTTATAGGCGTGAGGTCTGGGGATCGAGCTGGCCATTCCGTAGGACCTCGACGACCAATCCACCTATTTTCATAACCCTCATCCAGGTAATTTCTGACTTGTCTAAAATAGTGAGGTGGGGCTCCGTCTTGTTGAAATATAACCTCTTGAAACTCATGTGGGTTTTGGGCAACAACATCATCAATATGTGGAGTAATTGTATTTTTTATATTAAACATGGGTAGTCATAACGTAGAAACCGATATTATTGATTCTTATTGGAAAAGACTGAACCAAATGTTTTCAAAACTGGAGAATGTTCTGAGCATAAAAAAACCTTCAAAATGAGGTATAACTCGACCCACGTTTCCTTTAAAAAATATTCCGAAAGCGCGCGCAGCTGTCACCTTGACATTTACAGCTGTCATTGATATGTCAAAAAATGCAGACCTTTCTCATATATCATCGTTCCAAATTTCACCACAATATACCGGACGGTTCAGAAATTAGAGGGGGGGACGGACTTTCGGTCCTCACTGTATACTCTCATATGACTTTTTAAATATTTGTTATCTTTTATAGATTTTGCTGTTAAATAACTAAACAGTGAGATTATACAAATAAGGAATATGTAATCGGATATATTCATAGTACTAAACAAGGCAGCTAATATCTACACTTCAAACAAACAGCGATAATGCCGTGATTGCGGTACCACTTTGTAATTATTCATTTTCCAGGGCATATTTGATTCGATTCATGTTTCAGCAGGCTTTTATTGTCGGTCTATTATTTTATAAGCCCATTTGCAGTAGATTCATTAAGTACACCAGGTCATGCCATTGTAATTTAATCAATCACGTCACAGATTCTAGCACGTTATTATTGTGTATTGCACCAGTGTTTGGTTGCAGGTATCAAACCATTTTACACGTCAACTAGGCTAGTTGGTTACTGCATCGATAATCCACTAATTATTTAAATACTAATAGAGTGATGCTTGTGGTGCTTACAACATAAATACACATTTAGAGATCCAGACGCACCAATTACGTTATAGTATCCAATTTTACAAGGCAAAATCATATTCAGTCGGAATAGAATGGAACAAATTCCATAAAAGCTCTAGGGGGTGAACAAAAAAATATTTTGAGACATGTCAAACAATACATGGTTTCGCAGATATGACGTCATCGTCAATTTTTTTGAAGTGTAACCTCTACTTTTGACAGGGCGGCTTTTGCTGAATATAGATCACCAAATTTGACGATATATTACATAAGGATATTTTTGGGAAAAATTAGATTTCTTACGTCAAGGCATGCGCTTGTATTACGCTTCTGCCGAGACTCCTAACTACTGTACCGTTCTTTCTACCGAATTTCAATTATTGCTAATTTGGCTTGTCCCCACTTTGCTACTTAGCCACCTTATGACAGTTTAAAATAACAGCAACCTTATGACACTTGTAATAAGCTTAAGATAAGTCATGTTAAAAATGGCACATTTAACTGAGACACAGCGAATTGAAATTTTGATGATGATAGACTATGGAGACAAGACCCGAACACAAACTAAAGTTTGCCAGTTATTCAATAATAAGTATCCGGACAGACCTATTGCATGATCAACAATTAGTAACATTGAGAAAATTTGTATATTTTGGCCATGTAAGAGACAAATTCAAGACAAACCATCCTAAAGTTGCAGAATATGTTTAAAGACAAATAAATAGCATCCTTGCAAAGTGCACTTAGTTCAGGAACTTACTGCAGATGATTTCCATGGCCGCTTAGACTAATGCGAGATTATGATGGACACTTCTAATAACCCCCAATTTTCTGGAAAAAAATAGATGAGGCCACATTTTATTTTAATGGATCAGTAAACAAGCAAAATTGTCGATATCGAGCACCGGAAAATCTACATTGGAAAAGGAAGAGCCAGGCCCAACTTCCGCAAAAATAAATGTTTGCGCGGGAATTCTGGGTACTTCAATTGTTGGCCCATTTTTTTATTGATGATACACTTAGTGCTAATAGTTATTTGAATCTGCTTCGCCAACATATAATTCCTCATCTAACTATGAAGCAAACTCTAATATTCCCCCTGAATCAATTTAGTTTCAAACCCTAATACTCCCCCTGGATCAATTTGGTTTGAACAGGATGGAGCTCCTCTACACCACTCACGATCAGTACCTGATTACCTGAACACACTTTCCCGAATAGGTGGATCGGTAGAAGAGGAGTTATTGAATGGCCAGTAGCAATCTCGACCTAACTCCTCTAAATTTTTTGTGGGGTTACATTAAGTCTAAAGTTTATTTCGATCAACCGGAATATATATATATATATATATATATATATATATATATATATATATATATATATATATATATATATATCGCAGAACTGCAAAATAGGATATAAGAAATAAGGCAAATTCCGCCACAAACGATTAAACAAGTAATCCAGGAATCTGAAAATCGTCTTGCTTATTGTCAAGAAGTTAATGGCCAACAATTTTAACATTTGATTTAATATTTTATCATGCCATGTTATTGTTTTTTTACATTGTTTGATTAAAATGTTCAAAACTTATACCACCATTTTCTCAAAAATGTTCAAATGTAACATATCGTTAAATTTGGTGATATGTATTCAGAAAAAGCCGTTATTTCCAATAAAACTGAAAAGTAGTGGTTACCATTTTAAAAAACAGAGGATGAAGTGTCTATAGTACCGTATCTCAGCTGTGCCAGAGGTTCCTTAATCTGGTTGCAATGATTCTTTCAGTTTGCCCAATGTATTTAAGGTTACAATATTTACAATTCATTTCATAGAAACCTGACTTTCAATGGCTTTATCCTTATCTTTTGTATTACCTAACATTTTTTTTAAATTATTTGTGTCGAAAAAGTTAATTGCAAATCAGATTTTTTTTAAATGCTGTCGTGACATCTCGTGATTCGTGGTTCCGAAGGGCGGCACGTACAGACATTCAACTTGCTCAATTAAATGCACATCCTTGGTTCACGTTAATTTTAGAGTATGTACTGAAAGAGTGAAAGGGGAACCCTGTAAATCGAACCCAGGGCCCTTCGGTTTAGAGGCAAAAGTCCTTACCCCTTTCACTTTTTCAATTCATATTGTAAAATTAAAATCAACCGTGGTTGTGTCATTCTATTTGAGCAAGTTGAATGTCGTTTCGCCCTTCGGTGGGAGCGTAAAGCTGTCGGTCCCCTGTCAAGGCGATGTTGGACACGTTAAAGGTCCTTACCCTCCTTACATAAAGGCAGGGGTTGGGCAAAATTTCCAGGATAGTGGGTTAAACTACTCCCTGTCGTCGTCCACACTGTATACATTTTATTGAAAAGTTCAGCCACAAACTACTTGGTTCAATCGTTGACTAACCCTGTACGAGAACATTCGTTTCGCATGAATACTGTTGAAAATGTGTACGTGTAAAATGGATCGTTGTAGTCAATTATAAAAGTGGTAAAGTCTATATACTCCTATAATCGAAATAGCGACCAGAAACCAAAACACATCTACATTGTTATTTTATTTTATATTGTATTATTATTAGAAAGCATTATCGATCATGCAAGAATTGTTATGGGGTACCACTTTACTAGACAAGGCAAACATTTACCGTAAGAAGTAACCTGAAACCGGCTTACATAATACTCGCTTAGTTAATTGTCTTTTATTTTCTTCGTTACAAGTCATACAATAATGTTAAAAATTGTTAGTGTCATCTTTCTTGAAAATAATAAATATATTATGTACTTGTATCAGTTACTGAGTAATGACAATTTAGGTAACATTTTAATGAATTTTCGTATGTATGTATCAACACCGATAACTAAAAAAATAATGGGCCGATTTTGATCAAATTGGGCATGTACCTTCCTTTTGTAACTGGTTTGGGTAAGTTCGTTAGCCAAGAAAATCGGACGAGGTTTCCGGGAAAATTTCGAGTTTTCTTTCGAAAAAATATTTTTCTAAAAAAAATAAAAAAGCTATGACAACCAAATTTGGTAGGTAGGTTTAGGATATAAAAAGTAAACTATACACCAAAATTTAGATTTCTATGTCAAAAGAAAAAAAGTTATAATAAAATGTTTGATGCCAGATCATTTCTATGAAAATTCACTATCATAACGCACTTGCTACGTCCAGACTTTTTATGTCTTGACACGTAGCTACTTAATAAAACTCTGGACGCAGCAAGTGCGTTATGGTAGTGAATTTTCATAAAAATGTTTTTATTGCAAATATGTGTGTTTTCTTTTTAAGAAAGCAGGCATCAATTTTGGTTACCAGTATAATCTATATAGTAAAAACAATGTGCCATGTTTGATAAAAATAATTTTATTGTGTGAAAATATACAAAAATTTCCAAAAGTAAACTTAAAGTGTATACGGGAAAACTCGTTTCTTGGTCGACCTTATACGTTAATAGCAAATTGGGCTATTCAAATATGAAGCATTTGATCAAAATTCGCTACCATAACGCCCTTGCTGCATCCAGAATTTCTTTTCTTACAAACATGCATTATATTTCGATGGAAAATGCAAAAATGTAATAACATAAGGCGTTTGATTAAAAAAATTTGTATCACCAACGACTTTATGGGCCATCCTGTGATTGTAGAAATATTTTTTAAGATGTAGCTCAAGACACCCTATAATTAATATATACAAAAAATTTTTACATTATTTTTTGAGTTATCGGTGTGATACACACACACACACACACACACACGCACGCACGCACGCACGCACGCACGCACGCACGCACGCACGCACGCACGCACGCACGCACGCACGCACTCGCACGCACGCACGCACGCACGCACGCACGCACGCACGCACGCACGCACGCACGCACGCACGCACGCACGCACGCACGCACGCACGCACGCACGCACGCACGCACGCACGCACGCACGCACGCACGCACGCACGCACGCACGCACGCACCCGCACGCACGCACGCACCCGCACGCACGCACCCGCACGCACGCACCCGCACGCCCGCGCACGCACCCGCACGCACGCACGCACGCACGCACGCACGCACGCACGCACGCACGCACGCACGCACGCACGCACGCACGCACGCACGCACGCACGCACGCACGCACGCACGCACGCACGCACGCACGCACGCACGCACGCACGCACGCACGCACGCACGCACGCACGCACGCACGCACGCACGCACGCACGCACGCACGCACGCACGCACGCACGCACGCACGCACGCACGCACGCACGCACGCACGCACGCACGCACGCACGCACGCACGCACGCACGCACGCACGCACGCACGCACGCACGCACGCACTCACGCACTCACGCACTCACGCACTCACGCACTCACGCACTCACGCACTCACGCACTCACGCACTCACGCACTCACGCACTCACGCACTCACGCACGCACGCACGCACGCACGCACGCACGCACGCACGCACGCACGCACGCACGCACACACACACACACACACACACACACACACACACACACACACACACACACACACACACACACACACACACACACACACACACACACACACACACACACACACACACACACACACACACACACACACACACACACACACACACACACACACCACACACACACACACACACACACACACACACACACACACACACACACACACACACACACACACACACACACACACACACACACACACACACACACACACACACACACACACACACACACACACACACACACACACACACACACACACACACACACACACACACACACACACACACACACACACACACACACACACACACACACACACACACACACACACACACACACACACACACACACACACACACACACACACACACACACACACACACACACACACACACACACACACACACACACACACACACACACACACACACACACACACACACACACACACACACACACACACACACACACACACACACACACACACACACACACACACACACACACACACACACACACACACACACACACACACACACACACACACACACACACACACACACACACACACACACACACACACACACACACACACACACACACACACACACACACACACACACACACACACACACACACACACACACACACACACACACACACACACACACACACACACACACACACACACACACACACACACACACACACACACACACACACACACACACACACACACACACACACACACACACACACACACACACACACACACACACACACACACACACACACACACACACACACACACACACACACACACACACACACACACACACACACACACACACACACACACACACACACACACACACACACACACACACACACACACACACACACACACACACACACACACACACACACACACACACACACACACACACACACACACACACACACACACACACACACACACACACACACACACACACACACACACACACACACACACACACACACACACACACACACACACACACACACACACACACACACACACACACACACACACACACACACACACACACACACACACACACACACACACACACACACACACACACACACACACACACACACACACACACACACACACACACACACACACACACACACACACACACACACACACACACACACACACACACACACACACACACACACACACACACACACACACACACACACACACACACACACACACACACACACACACACACACACACACACACACACACACACACACACACACACACACACACACACACACACACACACACACACACACACACACACACACACACACACACACACACACACACACACACACACACACACACACACACACACACACACACACACACACACACACACACACACACACACACACACACACACACACACACACACACACACACACACACACACACACACACACACACACACACACACACACACACACACACACACACACACACACACACACACACACACACACACACACACACACACACACACACACACACACACACACACACACACACACACACACACACACACACACACACACACACACACACACACACACACACACACACACACACACACACACACACACACACACACACACACACACACACACACACACACACACACACACACACACACACACACACACACACACACACACACACACACACACACACACACACACACACACACACACACACACACACACACACACACACACACACACACACACACACACACACACACACACACACACACACACACACACACACACACACACACACACACACACACACACACACACACACACACACACACACACACACACACACACACACACACACACACACACACACACACACACACACACACACACACACACACACACACACACACACACACACACACACACACACACACACACACACACACACACACACACACACACACACACACACACACACACACACACACACACACACACACACACACACACACACACACACACACACACACACACACACACACACACACACACACACACACACACACACACACACACACACACACACACACACACACACACACACACACACACACACACACACACACACACACACACACACACACACACACACACACACACACACACACACACACACACACACACACACACACACACACACACACACACACACACACACACACACACACACACACACACACACACACACACACACACACACACACACACAGACAGATATATATACAAAATTACTTGTATTAATAATTATATTTTCACAACATTCAATCAACAGGCAGGGCCACACCATTGTGTTGATACGTACAGGAATCGAACGCGGGACCATTCGCTTTATAGAATGAATTCTTAACGACCTACAACATTTCTGTGTCAAAAATTTACTTAAACAGGCATTGGTTATTGTAGATTATTAGACAAATCAGTTTGTTAACGAATTTACATTAAGAAATCTTCGTCTAGAGAGGTACTGACTTTCAAATTTCCGAAAAATATTTTCAAATGAGCACAAATTAGATCCCCTAGAACACCCAACTGAGGTTTGTTATTTATTGATTTTAATTATACATCGTTTCTATACAAATGAGTCTCCATACAAAATATGTTTGGCCAAAAACTAACTGTCGTCTTCTTGATTGACATGTGTACTTTAAATGTTGACACACCAGAATTTAAATGTTTGCAGACCCAAAGTGACAAACGATCTAAATTATTATGAGTTCTGAAAGACCAGTTTTCCATGGACAAGTTTTCTTCTCGATAGTGCTATATTTTTGAAACTTGTGAATTTTATGTTTACAAAATTCAGTTTTTTCCAATAATTGTAATTCAAGTATTTCCGGAATTAAATTTGACGGAATTTGGAAAATGCGGCTAATTATATCCCTACAGCCACCACTACTACTAATACCAGTCACGCCATTCCCATAAAGGGTATTTTTCTTTGTCGTGGAGGTGAATGCTTCTACGCAAGCCAGTGGTATGGGGTCGAGGAGTCGAGGACCAAAGGACTCCAGGGGGCAAGCTGAGGAGCGGAAACAATAACATGAAGCATTCCCCAAGACCGTCATGCGTCCTGCTTATAACTAAACATGACGGATCTAGACGCGGAGGTCGAAAAAAACTCCCCCAATCCACGATGTCACGTGACCCGTGCCAAGGGATGGATGGCACCAGAGTGATGGTGTCGTGAACGGAACCTCTGGAGTACCGGGCAACCCTCCAGAGTAACACGCCTTGCACCACACAGGGGGTTCTGATGGTGTGGACAGTATTTCCCCCATTCTCGTGGGAACATCGTAAAGAAGAGGAATTCAAATAAAACCAAAACCAATGAGGCTCGATGAGTGGCTCCGGCTAGAGACTCGTGCCTTAAGTCTATTCCGGAAACGGAGATGAGCCAGCGGGCGTCAGCTTCCGCGGACTCTGCAGGTCTGACGACCGACGTAGATGCGGGGGATCGGCCACAGCCTTGTCCCCGACACCCAAGCTAGAGGCTGGGTCCCACCGGAGGGCGGTGAGGTCCACGGACTCTGGGGGGCCCTCCACCAGTGAGGACCCTACTGCAGGGGTAGAGTGACTGTCCCGGCAGTTCAAACGTCTTTCCGTGGCACAAAGAAAGAAGCTCCGGAGGGCATAGAAAATGGCGACCGGGGAGTGGACGGTCGAGAAACCTGTAAAGGCGCAAGAGGGGAGTACGAGTCAGACGAGACCGCGCTCGGACTCTAGCACGCCTACTACAGACAGACGTCTCAAAAGGACCAGGGCACCTGTAAAGGCGCAAGAGGGGAGTGCGAGTCAGAAGAGGCCGCGCTCGGGCTCTAGGACGCCTACTACAGACAGACATCCCAAAAGGGCCAGGGCCGGAACACCGGCGCAGACTGGCAGGTATAGGGATGCTGCGGAGGGCCTCGGGATGGCGGTGATTGACAGACGCTATCCTGAGGTCACGCTAGACCAGGGGAAGGCGGACCTGATCCAGGCTGCGGTGGTAGCTGCGGTGGACTCTCTTCAGGAAAGGGAGAGCCCGCCTCAGTTCCAGTTATGATGACCAAGTGAGATAAAAAACCTACCTAACTGAAATTAAACAACGTATAAAGACTTGCTTATTTGAGATCCCGTGGACAATAGGAACAACCACTATAGCATCCTCGGAGACTTTCCTGGACCTACTACCACTTCATATTTTAAGGAAGAAGAAAATGAGGCTAGCTGTGACATGTCAGAGCTGGGCATTTAAATCTAGTGCATGATATAGGAAAATCCATATCTGGCAAGAATTAGGACTATTATCAATCGCCGGAATCAAACTGTGCCAATGGTTTACGCCCTAGCCAAATACAAACCCACGCACACACACACACACGGTTCTGTCGGGAAACAAGTTAGTAACGAGCGATCGAGGAAAGGCGTTTTTAAGGTATTTACAAATGTCAAACAACAGGACGAATAACATTTGCAATGAACTACAACAAAAAATTGGTCATAGGTCAGAAACTTAGCTAGTTAGGTATATATGTATCATCTATAAAAATCGATAGTAAATGAAAATGGTCATTTTGGGATGACTTTTTTAGTGGCCACAAATAAAACTAGCATTGATAGTACCTCATACAAGATATGTAATAGTGGTAAAAAAGGATTTCCAACATGCATCAGAGCCGAGATATGCAGAGGATTCATTAGGTGAGCGACATTCGTATATCTGTAACTATGGCAACTAGAGCTGCGGAAAAACCACTCGAAAGGTTTTTTAACTATAATTCAGAAAATATTTTTGTATTTTCTTATTCGTGCTACCAGATGGCGCATTTTCGCATAAGCCTTTGCGAAAACTGCTATCTCAAAATATTTCTATTACAATGTTATCTTATTTTTACTTTTCCTGAAACCCCTAATCTTGTGTTATATTTTTTGTCTGAGTTATTACCCTCTTATATTAGAGCGTGATAAAAGCGTTGACTTTAATCAAAACTTGACGCAGGTCGGTAATTTTTTACTTCTGACCCATCATGTAATACATCAATGAAATTGTTTCGACAAGTCCAACAGAATAACATTCAAATTCAATATGGCTCACATTTTCTAAATTCTAAAAATAGGTTTCTATCAGCATATTCCAGGAAGCGTTAAAACTACATAGGTCACATTTCTCGCGAATTAATTATTTACTTCACTAGATTGTACAAGTCTCATTTTGTCAATTTTATGTCTTTAAGCTTATGTTTTTTCTAATGCTTAATCTCTTGAAGTAGAACACACTGAATGCAGGTGGCCTGTGTGGTGATGACTCCCAAATTGGCACCTTTGCGAACTTGAACACGCTGAATGCAGGTGGCCTGTGTGGTGATGACTCCCAAACTTGGCACCTTTTCGAACTTGTCTCGCCAAACCAAATCTGATTTTGTAGTAACTTATAGAATGTTGTACCCAAAATAAGGAAGCCCAGTATGTTTTATGTTAAACAAGAAGTGATATTCCAGTGTTAATATGTTATCGAGATAGCTCATAAGGTGCGACTAAAATTGTTTTACTTGGTAAAACCCTTCTTTATCAGTTGGAATAACTGAGACATGGGATGTGTGTATATTACGTACACAAAAAGGGCGACATTTTCTACTGAGATTATTTTTATTCTATGCCTCGATGACGTTCCTTGATTATGAATTGCCCGAGTAACGATATTTAGTGGCTAACCGATTCCTAATAAAGTGCACGACTGACTTCATTCAGATTCATTAGACTACAAACGATAAGAGTTGTTTGATACCCGTAGTTGGATATATAATATAATGTTTTATTTCTCTAAAATATAAACCTGTGTACTTCAAGAAACGCGACAATAAACAACAGAGAAATAGGATTTTAAAGTTAGTTTTTTTCAACGAGGAATGGTTATGATCTCCCATCTCGCCTGTGACGTCACATCTCAGCATATCCGGCGATCTACGCCACCTTGTTACATTCCCGATAAGAAAGCGACGATCTGTTTACGATGAATCACTGGCCATCATGTAGGGGATATAACATACTAAGTCCAGACCGAATTCTGGTTTTAGTATCACACGACATCGAAGATATCAGCATTTAAGAAGGTCATGTATTTTGGTGGAAAAATGGAAATTTATGTATACATCAAAAACAAAAACGACAAAAGGTAGATACATGTTGCTAGAAGTTTTTAGTAATTGTATAGATATTCCAGATATTAGATAATCTACAGATGTTCAATTAAAAATATGAAAGTTGATACTACTTTCTAAGAGAAGGGACAAGGTCGCATTTTCCAAAATGTTTCAGATGCAGCATGCTTGTTTACAAAGCAACCAAATTTGCAGAGCGATCCGTTGACTGGTTTGTCAGAAACTTCTAATGTACCATCAAACTGTGAATCACAATGTAGGCTTATTTATAAAGTCCATAAATCGTTTTCACTGCACGTGGAAAATAATTATTTTGTTTATTTGCACTTCGTATTCGTAATTTGTGTCACCATCTTTTTTTAATCACAATTTCAATGACATGATCGTTAATTCAAACAAATCCACCATTAAAGTATATTTGCTTATGCATATGCTCATGACGTGTTAATAAAAAAGCTTAAAGTATTACAATACGACCGCTGATTCTAATTAAAGGTCGTTGTAAAGTCTCATCAAATATCATCACATCATAGTTTGTAGAGTTATTATTCTTTAAAAAATTAAATCGTGTCGAAAACTATCTAAAATTTGAAACATTTGCTTGATAATTAATTCTTGATACATTTAACAGAAATGGGAAATCCTTGCCACAGGTATACAACTTTACCTCACATTTGAACCAATTTATTGTTAAACGATTAAAACATTCGCCCAACTGACAGACATCTGAACACATGATGCACATTTTTAAACATATTTGCGAAGTGGCCTAAACACTTGAGAGTATTCTTCAGATCAATAGCGGCTAATATTTGTCAGAAAGTATTTAGAAGATGACCGTACCCTGTCAGATTACAAAATCTACGAAAAAACGATATTTGTTTTCCTTCCACTTAAGGACGCCATAAGGAACCTGCTGCAATGAAGCCGAAAGGTTGCTGAGTAACAGATATACAGACTAGCCACTTAAAAACAAAACGGGCGGCGCGCTTTATGGCGCTTATCGTGATTTTTGTTGAAAATCGCACAAAGAGGTAAATTTTGCTTTCAAAGGGGCAGATTTTATGCTTATTTTCAACATCGCAACACCATCCATTAAGCGGTGGTGCGATCCACCACTAAAATATTAAATAAGAAGGGGATCAAGTAGCATATTATTTGAGAGCTGGTATAAATATGTTTTCAACGGTGCCTTATTTATTAAATTTGAAGCAGTGGATTTTGAGAAATTGACTTCTAAAAATGAGTAATTTACTTATCAAAAACTTACATGTCAGTTTACCAAGTATTCAAAATTTCGACCACCAGCTTCCATACAATAGTAGAAGTTGTGTTCAAAACGTCGGCGCACATTCTGTAACATATCTGAAGTGATTTGGCGGCATTGGTTTAAGATAAACTGGCGTAAATCTTGTAAGGAATCGGACTAGGTAGAATACATTTTACTGTTTATGTGACCGCGTAAAAAGAAATCTAGCGGTGATAGATCGGGCGATCGTGCAGACTCTATGGAAGCTCTTTCCTCAACCCACAGATTTGGCGTGTGGTCGAGATATTGTCGAACAGGCAAACCGTAGTGTGGGGAAGCTTCATCCTGCTGAAATACCAACTGGTCTTCGAGATAATGCTCATCATTCTCGATAATGTCAGTCAACATTACATAGATGTTGTTTTCCAACAACTCCAAGTTCATATCTCCAGTTAGATAACCAGGTAAGAAAAAAGGACCAACAATATGGTCACCAAAAATTCCAGCACAAACATTGAGTTTTTCCAGGTATTGTGAATCAATGTCGTGAAATAATCTAGGATTAGGATCGGCCTATTTCTAAATTCACGAAAGACAACTAGAGAAAGCAGAAATGCCATTTTAAATATAATAGGTCGATAAACAACTGAATAAACATGAGCCTAATGGTTCTACAGACAAAATACTGTACACATTCTGCGAAGAAGACGAAACCTCATTCCATGAACTGTGCCAATGTGAAGGCCCAAAGAGGTTGAGGTATCAATCACTTGGCGAAGAAAAACCTAAGGTCAAAGGCTACATAAAAGAGCCGCTCTCAGAGCTATAGAACCTCATAAAGGAAATAAAGCTGCACAGGGTGCTTTACAGATTTGCCTGGGTTCTTAAATAGACCTTAAAGCGGATCCACATCAATAAATATTTATGTTGTACTTTGTATTTTGAAAATCAGCGCAAAAATTTGCGGTGCAAATTTGAATATGGTCATGTATTTTCCCACGAAAATATTTGTTGTGTGTTGTACGGCCGAATCCGCTACGTCGCTAAATATAACAAAACTACACTGCACTCAGAGTCGAGTCCGCATCGACACAACTGTGTGGCGCAAATCTCTTTTATGTTGACTAGAAGACCGACAACAGGGTGGATAGTGTGCGTTGTTCGACACGCAATTATTTGTGTGCGTTTGCATGCGGCGCACAGTCCACATCAATAAACATTTCGGCGCACACAAACCCATTTGTGTCAGATACAACGCAAATATGTATTAGTGTGAATCCGCCTTAAAAGGTTGCGGGGACAAAGGCTGTGTGGCAAGTCTCGCCTTTAATATAATCTACAAAAATTATTCGATTTATTAGTTGAATTTGTTTTAAAAAATATAATTTCTAGAATATTTCTTATTATAACGCACTTACTGCGTCAGGACTTTTTACTAATACACTGCCTTTTTTGTACTACTGTCATTTAAAAGTAAAAGGTAAATAATACGCCACACCAAATTATACCAAAATATATCAAAATTTAAGCAATACTTCGAAGTGGATCACATACCACAGGATGTTAATGGGCGCAAGAACGAACCATTGACCTAAATAACTTTTGTGTGATTTCCTGGCGTTTTCTGCGTTACTAAATCTAAAATCCAAAGTGCCAACTGCATAATTTTCACCTCTAACCGTGAGAAACGAGCATAAAACCGTTAACACTAAGAAAAATCTCATCTTGTTTACTCTTCTAGCTGCGTAATATCAAATAGTAAAGCTTTGCTGTTTTTTAAATGCTAAATTATTTCATTCCTGGCACCAGTGATGGTTACGTTGCCGCTGATTATTTTGTATCAACTTGGCAAACCTACAACCGCTGTTGTCACACAGATGTCTACGTCATTTGCGTAGTATTTCAGAAACTTTATGATTTTCGTCTTTAGAAAGTAACACACGCTCATATAAAAAATGAAATATTTGTTACACATGAAGTGATTGAATTGTTTATCGTTTTTAACAGCATTTGACATTGCTGACCTTAACTTTCTCGAATTCTTCTGTATCAAGTTGATTAGCGGATCATTTAAATAATTCGGACAGGCGTTACATGCAAAAAATATGAAAGGAAAATTAAATATTTTGTGTTTGCTATTTGATTCCTAAAATATGTTAGGATTACGCTTTATGAATTCTATTTTATCAACAAGAAACAAAGGGAGCCTCTAAATTTAGTAGTGTTTGACAAATGCATTGCAATGGAAAAGTAAAAATATTGTAAAAGACTTTTGACAAATAATTAGAGAGAATCATGAACTGATGCACGTGATGTAAATTTTGGTATATGGTATAGAAGGTAAAATCATATTTTCTGTACGTATTTTTGTTTAATTGTAAACTAAATCGGTATTCACACCATATAAACTGCTCTTAGTATCAATTCTTGGCTTTGCCTTATTGCAGTGTGTCTTATTTCCTACAAAATATACAATGTGGGACAGAGAAATGGAATAAATTTAGTGTCTTAATTATTGTGTATATTTATCAAAAATTCCGAAACACATAAATTTTAGATTCAAAAAGTCTGGACGCAGCAAGTGCAAGTGGTGAATTTTCATAAAAATGTTTTTAATAGCAAATATGTCTCTCTAACGCAAGCTGGCATCTGGTTACCGGTTTAACCTATATAGCAGAAACAATGTACCATATATTATCAAAATTACTTATTGTTTGAAAAGGTACAATAATTTTCCGAAAATAAACTCTAAATGTTTCCGAGAAAACTGGTTTCCTAGCCAACAAACCTTAGGTTAATAGCTAAGTGAGTTATTGAAATTTGAAGGATTAAATGAAAATTCACTACCAAAACGCACTTACTGCGTCTCGATTTTTTTTCTTACAAACATGCATCATATTTCAATAAAAAATGCAAAAATAGAATAATATAAGAGTGTTCGAAAAAAACAATTGTAGGACCACCCTGTGATTGTCAAAATCTTTTTATAAGATGCAGCTTAACACACCTTATAATTAACATAAACAAATTTTTCTCGTATATTGTATAATAACAATTATATTGAGCTTTACCGTAAAAATGCGTCACCTTGTATAGCTAATTTTCCGTTTCATTTGATAAATTATATAATACGCCCTACCATAACGTACATGTATTGATTGTATTCGTATCCATTACCGTAACGCACTTGCTGCTTCAATATAGGTATATTTTTTTAATTTTACGTTTCACTTGCCAAATTATAGCATACTCCCTACCATAACGCACATGTATTGATTGTATTCTAATTCATTACCGTAACGCACTTGCTGCGCGACAATATAGGTATATTTTTAAATTATTCGTTTTACTTGCTACGTTATGTCATACTCCCTAACATAACGCACATGTATTGATTCTATTCGTATTCATTACCGTAACGCACTTGCTGCGCGTCAATATAGGTATAATTTAAAAATGTACGTTTACTTGCTACATTATATCATACTCCCTACCATAACGCACATGTATTAATTGTATTCGTATTCATTACCGTAACGCACTTGCTGTGTCAATATAGGTATATATTTTTTAATTTTCCGTTTCACTTGCTTAATTATAGCATGCTCCCTACCATAACGCACATGTATTGATTGTATTCGCATCCATTACCGTAACGCACTTGCTGCGCCTCCATATAGGTATACTTTAAAAATTTCCGTGTTACTTGCTCAATTATATGACGTGGCAACAGCGCATAACGAAATTCTATCGCGCGGGGACATTACAGGGTCTATTTGAAATGAGTTTTCTGTACATATTTTTGTAAAATGAAGGACAATGGCGGTTGAAGCTCAGATTTCAGGGTTTGCAGAACACTCTTCTTGCAACATTTTCTTTACATAATCCGTATTTGTTTTAGGTTCTTTGCCTAAATGTTGCAAATTTTGACGTTTTAAATCGCGACTTTGACGTTTTGAGGAAAACCCCAATTTTTTTTTAAGTGCCTATAACTTTTTTGTCTATTAACTTACAGACCTAAATTTTGGTACGTGGGTCACTATTTCTAATACAAACACGCGTGCAAATTGGTTGCTCTTACTTTGTTATCACCGGAGATATAAATTTTCTCAGAAAAAAAAACACCAAATTTACCGGGAAAACCTGAGCCGATTTTTCTTATATATATATATATATATATATATATATATATATATATATATATATATATATATATATATATATATATATATATATATATATATATATATATATATATATATATATATATATATATATATATATATATATATATATATATATATATATATATATATATATATATATATATATATATATATATATATATATATATATATATATATATATATATATATATATATATATATATATATATATATAAATTGAAACTGACCGCGGATATGGGTTCTAGGAGTTCCGGTTTGCGCTCATTTAAGAAATTTTTTCAGAATTCAAAAGTCGGGACTATGGAGGAGATAGTGATTTTGTTTCAAGAAAATTCACTAAAAAAAGCCTCATAAGAAAAATTCTAATAGCGTAAGATCGGGTGATCGTATTGACCATTTCCGAAACGTTATACTACTCGAGATTAACGAAAAAATGTCTATTTTTACCAAATCACCCCTCATTTAATCCCCACTCCCTGAAGATGTTAACCAAAAACAATTCGTAGCGTTCCTTTGTCGGGTGCTAACTATGTACCAAATTTGAAGATGCTATCTAAATTCGTTCGAAAGTTATTGTGCCTACTAACAGGCAGACGAACAGGCATTCGTACAGGCCAACAAACCAAACGACAGACAGACCAAAAAGTTTTCGTTCCAGAATCAAGTTTTCTATATCTTTTGAGACTTTTTACGCCGTTTTAGCAAAAAAAAATCGAAATTTTTGTCACCAATGTTCCACCTCCACTCATTTATTTTAATTTCAGCACAGAATACCAGATGTTTGATGAAATTGAAAGTTTTCTAATAAACCAACAAAAAAAAATGTCAATTTACACCAAATAACATGCCCTACCCCCTCGAGCGATTTTATCCAAAAACAATCTGAACCGTTCGTTTGTCGGTTTAAGCGAAGAAACTTTTTGGAAATTTTTGTCACCGATACCCCATACTTTTTTACGGCGTTTAAGCGAATAAAAATGTTTGAAGTATTTGTCACCGATGCCCCATACTTCCACACGTATTGATGACGTGGAAGTAAAACTAGAAAACTGTAAGCCAAGGACAAGAAAAAACAAAACATTTATATTTTGAAGAATTTGGGATTGCAACAGAATATGCAACTTAATTAGATTATCTGCGTTTTGGGGGACATTCGTATAGTAAAAACTAAGAGAAACCATTTAAAATTTGTAATAAAATGCATCTTCATTGGTTTACCGGTTGTCGAAGATTCCCACTACTTCTGTAAACTTGTCTACTGAACACCTAAAACTATAAAGTTAAAGGCAAACGTGAAGTTTATCTAATCGCTAGCTGGATAATTTTTAGTCTTAGTAAGGTCAAATTCCACTGCATGGTTGAAAATTACGTGTATAACGGAGTCTACAATTTGCTAAAATGTTATCTTATCTGTTTAGATTATACGGAATTATCAACTCTAAATATGCTTACAATGTTTTCTAGCGCTATACAAATAAAAATTATTATATTTTAAATTGCTTCAACCATATCAGTGAACTTAAACTGTTATTTTTGTAGTAAAGGGTGACTAACATTGTGAAGTAATGCAAAATGTTTAGTTGATGTATTTTAAAATTTAATATATTCCAATACTGCAAAGGTAAAGAGTCTGAACGCAGCAAGTACGTCATGGTAGCGAATTTTCATAAAAAAAATTAAAATCTTGAAAAATAACAAAAGTTTTAGTTTCGGAAACCAGATTTGTATTGGGGAAAAAACTTTTTTTAAACCGGTTTAATTGAGTTGGCTAACGAACTAATCAGTTGTACGATAAAAACAATTATTTAACGTCCACTCAACAAATTTTTCTGCGATAATTCTCTGAAAAAAAAAATTCTTAAAAAAAAACGCAAAAACGTTTTTCCACGAAAATACTGAAAACATTTCTACGTAAATATGCTAACAATTTACTATACGAGTTTATTGGAAAAAAAAACAAATAAACGTTGCCCTGAAAATTCTCTAGAAAATCTTTTCACGAAGACGTTGAAAAATATGTTTTTATGAAACATTGTTCCAAACTTTTATTAGGAAAATTTGCTAAACAATATTTTTACAAAAAAAGAAAACATTTTTTTTACTAAAATTCTCTAAGAAATAAAAATAAAATGACAGATGACGTCTAAAAAATGTCTGCGTAATGTGTGTCAATATTTAACCATGAAAATATAATGAAACTATAACCATAACAACTATAACAGCAATTAAAACAATAAAATAAGTCAACAATAACTGCAATAAATCAGACTATATTATTATTTATTCATTATTATTATTATTTATTCACTGATAAAAATTATACAGTATGCCTATACAATAAGTCTGAGACTTGTGGTGTACATTTGCATAATTTTAAAAGTTATATCTAAAGCAATGTGACAATTATATATCAAATTCAGCAAACTTCAAATTTTGACAAACCAGGTAAAAAAATTTCTTCACTTTTATTTCTCCAATCTAATGCTTCACCCATTGCCTTCATTTATGATAGATCTAAACCACTTCAATACACCATCTTAACTATCACTCTATCTCCACATACCATATTTTTGCCAAAATTATTAATTTTATATAAGATCAAAACTGACATTAAACGTCAATCCTAAAAGATTTGACATACAACGCAAATTCGACACATACATCAATCTATTAACTTATTACAACTTACTTAATATAGTTAAGACGTATTTTGTTTCAAGGATTTAATGAGAAAGAAGAACTCCGAGAAAGGTGAATCCATCAGATCAGTTTGGTCATTAAAAACAAGGTAGCTATTGTCGCGTATGTGCTTTTTTACCTCCAAAGCTTCAAAATAGTCAAGTTTTGCAAATGTAGACTTGTCAGCGTTGTTCTTTCTAAGTAGAAAAATATATTCTTTGTAGCTGGTATTAAAATTTCCAGAAGTTTGACCGATGTATATTGCGTTACAATGTGTACAAGCTAATTTATAAATTCTATCCTTTGTCAAGAAACATGACTTTTCTTTCACGGTAAATCACAAATCACACGTTGTGTTATAAGATTGAAAAGCTACCTTTGTAATATTACAGGCATTTAAAATTTTTGAAATATTTTCTGAAGTGTTCCTAAGTCATCGAAACATATTTTTAATTTTTTTTGGTACTTCCTGACCTTTTGTACCAAAACAAAAAACAATCTTCGCCTGTAATACTAAATAGATTCTGTTAACTACATACTATATTTTGGTTTTGTCTTTTTTTGACCTCCAGTGTAACAATTTTTTTCTTTAAATGCTTGTAACTTTCTTTTTTTTACCTATAGATCTGAATTTTGGCATAGCGTACCAAATATGGTTACAATAACTTTTCTATTTTCCATTATTAATCTGTACTTTACAATCTCAAGATCCCTGCTATTTGCAATATGTTGTTTTAAGAATTTCAGTTCCTATAAACTCACATTTTAAAGTTTACAGGAAAACGTGATTTCCTGAATGCCCGTTTCGCTATACATTTAAACAACTACATACACATTTTTGTTGCTAGTCCTTAATTTACAGCTAAAAACGAATCGCTATTTGTAAAATAATTCTTCTAATAAATATTCGATAACAAATATGTTACCGAGCCGTCGTTGCTCTGTTGACAAATATGCTACACTTGCCAACTTTGACACCACATAACATACTCTCTTTCAGAACAACTGTTATGTAAAAATTTCTGCGACAGTGACACCTTTTATTGTCGGAGAAGAACTGCCGTCTTGGCCCAAACGTATGAAACTTGGACTACATATATTGTTTCTACCAAATAGTAAAGTTAGTGAAATAAAACAAAACATTAATAAGGATCGTGCCGGAATAGAACACGCACAGACCGTCAAGTTTAGCTATGAGCTGAACACATTATGGCTCGGCCAGCAGAGCTGCGTAACCAATGTTTGTTCACACGGTATTATTCCCGTCATCAAACCTTGATCTGTCCATGCTACATTTTCAGCCTGACACTTTAATTGGGGTCGTTCATCAAGCTACAAATATAAAGTATTTTAAAAATGTGAATCTCACATAAAAAACATTACTTTTTACAATTATCTTAGTGAATTTTCTTTCAAAAAATTCTTTTCAATTTTGAAAACATTTCTACAAATGAGCGCTATTTAGGACCCCTGCAACCCAAATACGATGTCGCTTTCAGACTTTATATGTTATATATATATATATATATATATATATATATATATATATATATATATATATATATATATATATATATATATATATATATATATATATATATATATATATATATATATATATATATATATATATATATATATTTGTGTGTGTGTGTGTGTGTGTCACACCGATAACTCAAAAAATTATGCGCCGATGACGATCAAATTGAGTTAATACCTTCCCTCTGCAAGTCGCTTGGATAAGCTCTTAACCAGGAAAATCTGCTCAGTCCAAATAGAACAAACATTGCTTTGTTTTAATTAGATAGTCGGATTCCCCCATCCGTGCCAGTTATGAGCTGATTTTTAATGTTTGTAAGAAAATAAATGCGGGAAGCGGCAAGTGCGTTATGGTAGTCAATTTTAATTTAAATCTGCTCAGTCCAAATAGATTAAACAATGCTTTGTTTTAATTAGATAGTCGGATTCGCCTGGTCCGTGCCAGTTCTGAACTGACCGTTAATGTATCGAATTTCGACCACGTAATTATAATGCATGTTTGTAAGAAAAGAAATTCGGGACGCAGCAAGTGCGTTATGGTAGCGAATATTTATTAAATGCTTCAAATTTGAATGGCACAATTTGCTATTAACCTATAAGGTTCGCTGGCCAGGAAACTAGTTTTTTCTGAAACATTTTAAGTTTATTTTCGAAACATTTTTGTACACTTTCAAACAATAAAGTTATTTTGATCATATATGGTACATTGTTTCTACTATATAGATCATACTGGTAACCAAATTTGATGCCTTCTTTCTTTAAAAAAAAAAACACATATTTGCTATTTAAAACATTTTTATGAAAATTCACCACCTGAACGCACTTGCTGCGTCCAGACTTTTCTAATTTCATGTTATCTGTACTTTCGCGTAATGTCTTGGTCACAGCATAAGAAGCAATTGTTTATTATGCCGACGGCTGTGGGACTGGCATGGTGTGGAGTGTTGACATTGATAACGTTGTTCGAGTGTTCGGGATTTTAGTGGCAGAGATTAGCCGAACTCTAGTCAGGGTAGTGTTTTAGCCGTATTATTTGGTCCTGTGATATGTATCAATCTAGGCATGGCAGCTAACTAGTCCCTGTTTGTCAGGCATTAGGCTTTATTCACTTAAGTGGTTTCAGTTCATATATTTCAGATTTTATTTTTCGTTTGGAAAAGGCTCCAAATTTTGTGAAACAAATTACTTCAAATTTACAACAGAGGTTTATTTGCGCAATTTCTAGCTACATGTAAAGTCTCATTTAAGTTACTCTCGTACTTTTAAAAATATAGCGCTTTCAAAGATATATTCTTCTATATTTATTCGGTTGTAGCTGATTTACGAACTCATCCGCGGCCTTAAAAATAAAGATATGTGCCAGGATTCATTCAAATCAGTTGAGTATTTTTTTACTTATCGCTCGGATATGTACATACATACCCGCACGCACGCACACACGTGAAAATTCACTAAAACTCAAGGTGTGACTCATAACGCATAGAAAATTTCACCTTCCAGCTAATATGGTGCACAAATAATATAACCGCTGCAAAAGAGTTTACGATCTCATTGTTCCAGTGTAGAGCTCGCTGCTTTTAAGAAAAGTGGTGTACTGCTGTCGCAGCTATGACAAACCTATGAGACCGGATAACGACAAACCCGGTCTTTGTTTTTCTGCGACAGTTGTACACCCCATCTAGCTTAACATGTTTATTATTTAATTTCAGTATTCTTAAACACCTACAGAACATAATTATGTTTACTTATTTATTTGTGGCTATAATTATACAACAAAATTGTCTGTGCTTGTATTTACACAATTTTGTTGAACCTTGACAATTAACAATCACTTTTTACAAATTTAAAATCAAATCCTTGCCTATTTGTCTTCATCCTTCTCAACCTAGCTTGCTGTGACTTGATTTTTGCCTCTGTTTTGAATTTCAAATATCGGCATTTTGTTAGTGGGGCGATAACATATGGAAAGGGAAACGTGTAAGTTAGAGGGTTTGTTTATCGATGAACCTGCATGGTCATTTTAACAATTTTAACCTAGCCGAATGTAACTTAATTTTCCTGAGTTTCAAATTTCGGATATCTGTACTTTGTCCTTAGGGCGATAACTAGTGCAGCAGGTTGTAACATTATAGCCCGTGTTAAGGCACGTGTAAGTTAGAGGGTCTGTTTATCGATCAACCGTTGTTACGTCATTTTGTCCCTGTTTACGTCACATGAGTGCTCGGTGCGCGTCTCTCATTTCGCTTACAGCTCTCGCTCCTAGCAAAACCAAACACTTGCTGTTATTTGCTAAGACTCTCCCTTTGTCCATTTCCCCCTGTTTCGCTCACTACCTCTCAGTTTGTTGTCGATTCGTATACCATATTATCTACCAGATGTTCCTGGGGACCGAAAGCAACGAATATTATCGAATTCGAAATTTCTTTTAAATGGCCCACAACACTTAAAATCCCACCCAAATCAAACAATGTATGTATGTATGTTTTATTAGTGAATAATTGTACCTTATGTCTAATGCAAGTAAGTCTTAAAGACTTGTTCAGTATATTACATGACACAATTTTAACAGTTTAGGCCGAAATAGAGGTGATATTTATTTCCAAAACTAATAAAGCTTCAGATTTTGACATTCCATATTAAGGCTCCTAATATTTCTCCTTAAAAATTTCAAGTGTTAAACATAATTATTCATTTACAAAGCTCTTAATCATTTTAATTTTTTTTTTTTTAGAATAAACAAATTAATTAAAAGATCCGCCTAGGATTTTGCGATATTGTTTTGCAAATCTTGAGTCTTTTTGCAGCCACAATCAACATCTTTGGAGGCAGGACTTCATTACTTTAAATTGTGTCCCGATCAGGTGATCAGGTCAACTTCTCGTCAGTCCGTTATAGACGGAGAGCCAGGGGTGAAAAATTCTCTGAATTTACAAAAGCTGATTTTTTGATAGTTAATTAGGTACGCTGTGCACGTACACATATTCAGGTCAGTCAAGCGAATCTTAGAACAGGTGCCACAGGTGCGCCAACAAAGATATCGTTTTTACCGAGGTAATAAAATGAATTTACAAAAGCTGATAATTGTTATACGGATTCTATATTGTGTGACACTAAAAGTTATCTCAGTCAGTCAGCTGCATACGGGAACAGAGCTGGTCAATCAGTTCGAATGTGTGTATGAAAAATAAATATGTGCAATTTATTTACAAAGCTTGGAAATTTTTTTGTGGGTATATATTGATCTATTAAACATTAAAAAAATAGTCAGTCAACTGTTTTGTAGAACAACGCCCGTCAGTCAGCGAAAAAAGATATAAAAATTTCGTGCGCGGCGGCGGCGTTACAGGCGGCATGTTCGCTCTTCTCCTCCCATTATTATTATATTAAAATATCAAAAAACTATGTGAAATTATAATTTGTAATTATAAGTTATTAATTGGTCTTTTTATTGATAATATATTAACAGGCAATTTATTTATTTAAAAAAGTGTAACGGGATAACATTACAAAAAAATAATAAAAAATTAACTATTAAAACAAACATATAATTGATGATTATTCTATACAAAGAATATATGTATATATTAAAAAATAATTTTTTTCAAACACATTCAAAATCCGATTCTTCCTCTGAATCTTCGAATTCACGAGTGTCACTTTCGTGATTTGAAATATCTAACTCTGATATGTCTGACTGATATTCTGATTGATTATCTAAAGAATGAGTGAAATTATGTAATTTCAATCGTATAATTCAATTTCGCAATAGTATTACATATTTACAAACCTAAATTTTCGTATGCCGCCTGTAACTCCGCCGGCGCGCACGAAATTTTTATATCTTTTTTCACTGACTGACGGGCGTTGTTCTAGAAAACAGTTGACTGACTATTTTTTTAATGTTTAATATATCAATATATACCCACAAAAAAAAACCAACCTTTGTAAATAAATTGCACATTATTTATTTTTCATACACACATTCGAACTGACTGACCAGCTCTGTTCCCGTATGCAGCTGACTGACTGACATAACTTTTATTGTTATACAATATAGAATCTGTATAACAATTATCAGCTTTTGTAAATTCATTTTATTACCCCGGAAAAAACGACATCTTTGTTGGCGCACCTGTTCTAAGATTCGTTTGACTGACCAGAATATGTATACGTGCACAGCGTACCTAATTAACTATAGAAAAATCAGCTTTTGTAAATTCAGAGAATTTTTTCACCTCTGGCCTCGCCTCTGGCTCTTAGACTATTAGAAATGAAACCCGAAAATCCCGCTTTATAGGCTGACGCTTTGGCAAACGACTCTGCGATGACGCCTCTTGGAAAGTTTAATGCTTAAAAAATATTAGATTCTATCGTAACTTTTTTTTAGCGTTATTACGTATTGAAACTACAAGAAACCTTTTCTTGCATGGGAAGTTTTCAACACTGCAAATGCTACAGTTAAGAAGATTGAACTTGTGATTCGAGTTAAGGCTGGTTTACATGTTTAAATAGTTTGCACAAACAGGCTTATGTAGTCGCAATCGTGCATTAAAACTACAGCAATACCAACACGTAAGCCGAAAAGTTTGACCTAAATAAAATTGGCTTCCTGCATTTTTTACATGCGTTTAGTGCCTATAAATCCATTACACAAATAGATGTGTGACTTATACCAGATTGATCTATCACTGCACTGACAATATCACTTTTTCAATCGCATAAAAAAGCTTGAAATTTCCGCGTTTTCGATAGACAGTACCATCGAATTGCTTCTCGGTAATTGCATCGTTAGTCCGCCATCCACGAACTCTAATTGGCCTGTTCTAGCAAAAAAAAAACGGGTGCCTTTAGTGTCAAATTACCCACTTGTCAAACGACTCGCTACGTTCTTTCTTCCACCAGTCAAACTTCAGAATGGCCTCCGAAGGACCATATTTAAGAAGCGACATCACCGGCATTTGGTGGGAAAACAGACACACAGTCTTTGTCTTTCATGAATTACCTCATAAAAAACGGCTGCAACATCGGAAAACAAAACAAGACACTTATTTATCTGAAAATGCCCACGGTCAGTCGATTACTAACTGAAGAACTGGACATGCAAATCAAGTTAACAACTTAGTTTATCTATTTGTGCAAATTTGGATGCACTTTATTGCACACGTAAATTGGCTATTACGGTTTTACATTACATAATTAACAAATGAATAGACGCGATTAGAAAGGAGATGAGTCAGCATTTTATCAAAATTAAGTTATGTGGTGCAATAGATAGATACATTATTGCCAGAGGTTCATTGTATAAAGAAACAGCATAAATCCGCGAAATGGCATATATGCAGATTGAACAGTTGACTTTTTTGTTGAGAGCAAAAATGTCATCAGTCTACTCACTCATCTCCTTTCTACGCTCACACAGTAAAGCACAAGTCACGTGATTGCTCCTAGTTGACAGGTTTTTTCGGTTATATTATATTGTCAGTTGTATTAGACAAGCCGACTGAAAAACGGTGTGTTGTTATTCTATGTAGTTTCAATTAAATGTATTTTTAAAGAAAAAAACGCAATACGCAAGAGGGATACTAACAACGATGCACATATTAAAGCAAAGATAAAACGCAATGGCAAATCACACAAACGAAATGTCATTCGGGATTCAGGTGTCCAGGGGCTTGAGCATGATAGGAAATTCATTGTATTATTAGGTAAGTAAGTGACCATTACCTGCATTGTTACAGGCACTGTTTAAATCATTTGCGCCTGTGCAGCACAATCTACTAGAAAATATTAACTGCGTCGATAGGTAAAAGCATCAAGATGTGTACCTATTTCCAACAACTTATAAACAATTTAGATAAAAAGCACCTTCGTCCTAGGCAACCTGATCCAAAGTTAAGAAAATGCAATTTTTAATACTTTGTTCAGGGATAAGACGGTACAAAAATACAGGCGGGCAAATACGTTGATATCAGTTTGCACGGCATCAGCGAGGAAAGAGTTCGCCGCATATGTGCTTTGTTGAAGGAAGAAAAGGTACCACGTGATTTACGTGGCAAAAATGTTTGTCATAATATTATGCCTGCAAGTGTATGTAAAAATTCATATTCATATCTACTTGTTCCCAAGAAAGCCAACTTGCTATTCTCAACAAACGAATTTCTATGTGAATGCAAGATTAGATGTTAAACAAATGCGAATTTTGCAGGAAAATAACGTTGAGTAAAGCTGAAAGGGAAATATGAGTTTTATTTTAACTATTTCAAGTATAATTTTAGCCCCACAAACGTAATTCTGTGGCAGAGTTGATGATTCATAAAAGGGGTCCAGGAAATGTTATACAAAGCTCCAAACAATAACAGATTTATGTTCTAAAAGAGACGACTTTTGTGCATTTTCATTCGACTTCATGCAAAATCTGCCTCTGTCACAGATACCTACGCAAAATGTATTCTACCTCAGGCAACTCTAAGTACATATTGCTTTTGGATTAACGTTTTGAGAACAGGGTCAGGTCAGTTCTTATATTTAAAAAGGTAAAACTAAGAAATGTGCTACTAACAACGTTTGCCTATGTTATTAAAGTATATATAAATGAATGAATTGATTTGTCCATAAAACAGATAATGAACGACATATTTTCTCTGGTGGACACTGTGAACAAACTAAAAATTACAGGATGTCACGTTTCTCGCTTGTGCTAACTCACATACATCACTACTTTCCTGTGCGAGGTTATTTATTCCTACCTACTGAACGCAATTTTATTATAATAAATCTTAAAATCAATAAAAATTCTCTAAAAACACAAACGCATGTGCGATCTTAAACAGTACGGACATTTGACACGCACGGCAAGTCGTAAATCTGATGTTTATACCTTGCAGATGAGCTATGTTTTCGATTTTAATGGCTGGTAGCCCAAGATTTTCAAAAAAAACCTGCTTTACAGTAGAGGGTATGGAAAATGACCGACCTAAAGAGCTAAAACAAACTTTTCCACCACGTTCTCATATGCCCTACATACATTCTTCAGAAAATATGGGGGTGATTCATGTACAAGATGTCATTGATGGCTTCGTCGCAAAAAAGGTTCCGAATGGTAAAGCCTTCCTGCGACAAGGTTTAATTGATGTCGCAAAACAGTTCCGATCGATAAAGCCATCCTGAAACAAGTTTTCTTCGCTCAACCAAAGGGCATATAAAAATAAGAAACTGCCACTAAATGCAAAAAACTTGCTAATATTCGACCAATCATAACTTATATTGATGCAGAGTATCCTGATTTTTTTACAGTGAAATGGGGCCAACAGACGAAGTCTAGTTTAAGCGTATTCGCACAAACAGTGAAAGTTCATAATTTTTACATTTCTGAAATTTGAATGTATATTAAGTTATTAGTTGCAATGATTAAACATTTTATAACGTCTTATGTTCACAAATATTGGTATAAATTTGATGTTTACATCTACATATAATGGCAAAACATATTTTCGTGTTTTCCCAGAAGTTAGAAAATAGTGCTTGATTAACCTTCTGCTCTCATCGATCTGAATTCGGGACAGGAAGTGTATCAGTTCCAATTTTTTAGCTACACAACTTTTAGGTTACGATAAAACTGAAAGCTTTATTTCGTCTTATGTTCACAAAGATTGGTGGCTTGATATAGTATGAGTAAGTTTGATATAGACGGAAAATATATGTTTGTTTTCCCAGAAGTTTGAAAAAAGTGACTAATATCCTTTCCCATCTCACCGATTCCAATGGAGGATGCAGAAATTCGTCAAGCGTTAAGTACAATTCATCACAATATAGACCTGATGAGCGCTTCACTAACGAAAGGTTTAAAAACTGTATTGTGATGAATTGGGTGCTCCAAATTGCACTTATCAGTGCTCATCACAGGTTACAATCTTCACTCATTCGTCAGGCGTTACATATTATTTATTATAATCTATCATGGCATATAATGATTTTTTCTATAACAGATTAAATATTGTCTATATTTGTAAACTAGATGATCTACTTATAAGCAAAGACCAAAACTTAGGCGACATGTATGCCAGTTAAGGGATCAGATAGGTTCTTAAAACAGATGTTTTTATTAGGTACATAATATGTACCTAATATTATTAGGTACATAGATTTTACAACACGACATTCCAAAGTCTAGAATGACACTGTAGGTGAACGAGTAGTTTTTATGTTTGTGTTACAATCAGGTATAATGAATCGATATAAATTATTTATTAAGGAATGTGTTATAATTAAGACATTTAGCAGATTGCGCTATCAATCAATTATTATTCTAAAACAAAGGTAATTGTCATTAATACATTTATTTTAAGTAAGTATGCCTTTTATATGTATGATACAGATTGTATATTCAAATGAGATAGTACCTCATATTGTACTGAAAAACCAAGCAATAGAACCACCCATTTTCTGGGTCATACACAATATTGTTATTATTAATAATATTATACGGGGGCGGTAGTGTTTGGCACCTTAACACGGTTCATATCCGTGAGCATTTATTAGTAAGAGAGGGACTGGTATACGAATCTTGGTCGATTGAATAAGTAGCCTAACCGGCGTCCTAGCTAGGACAGAAATTGCAAATAATCCTAGTTATATTGTAATTGGGAGACAACAGATGTGTGTTTAGGGTGAAACCATAGCATCATATTATTTATTGATTATCGTGTGGTATAACCTAGCAGTGGTATAGTGAATCCATAGCATCATATTATTTATTATGATTAACGTGTGGTATAACCTTGAAGTGGTATAGCCACACTGCGATGACTACGGCAGTATTTAGCAAGGCTGTCTTGCTTATCTTGTATGACGAGAATGCTCTTCACAGGTCTCTGACTCCGACGGATGTTATTTGCTTATACAGGTGTGTCAGATGAAGTGTACAAGTGTACAGCCATAAGGTCGCGGGGCTATGCTAGAATGGGTGCTTTCAGTGATTGGCTTGTAGGTTATTTTACATGGTATTTCTGTCTTGCTAATGGGCATACTTAGGAAATATAACAAACCTCCCCAGGCAGCCCATATTTTTCAGATCCAATATTTACATTTTTGCCCTGCTAATACCAGAAGAACTAGTTATTTATCCTTTACGTTAAAGCACTACTACATTAATAAATGGTTTTTTTTTTTGGTAAATTATTCCCATATTTAAACTGCTACCGCAAAAACCACTTTTGATTGATTAATGACAATAATAGTCTTCCTTATTCCAATAACCAGAAAAAGACTGCATATTAGTATTTATAGAGTATATAAAAAGTTCACGACGCAGCAAGTGCGTTATGGTAGTGAATGTTTATTAAATGCTTCAAACCTGGATAACTCAATTTTCAATCAACTTAGAGAGTTGAATTTTGGTAGGTAGTAAGGTCGTTCCTAAGGCAACATATCCACCAAGTGACATTGAAATAACGTTGTAATTTTCGGAGAAAAAAATCTTTTTTCGAAAGAAAATTAGAAAAACTCAATTTTCTATAAACTTAGAAAGTTAAATTTTGGTATGTAGTAAGGTCTTCTCTAAGGCAACATATCCACCAAGTGTCATTAAAATAACTTTTTAATTTTCGGAGAAAAATTTTTTTTCGAAAGAAATTTGAAAATTAGGAAAACTCAATTTTCTATAAACTTAACAAGTTAAATTTTGGTGTGTAGTAAGGTCTTACTCAAGGCAATATATTCATCAAATTTCATTAAAATAGCTTTGTAATTTTCAGAGAAAAAATTTTTTTTTAAAGAAAACTCAAAATTTTCCCGGAAAACCTAGTCAGATTTTTCTGGCTAACGAACTCATCCAAGCCATTAATAAAAGAAAGGCACTTGCCGAGTTTCATCGAAATCGGGTAATTATTTTTTTGAGTTATGGGTTGAATATATATATATATATATATATATATATATATATATATATATATATATATATATATATATATATATATATATAAATTGAAGCTGACCCCGGATATGGGTTCTAGGGGTCCTAAATCGCGCTCATTTCAAAAAATTTTTGCAAAGTCTCACCATCGATACCTCTCTATTAGTGCATTTTTTTAAACAAAAATTCACTAATAAAGGAAAGGTTTTGCTTGTATTTGTATATAACATAATAATTTAAACCAAATAGTAAAAATGTATAAAAGTCTCGACGCAGCAAGTGCGTTCTGGTAGTGATTTTTTATAAACATGTTTGTGCTTTTTTTACGAAAGGCATTATATTTGGTATAACCTATATAGTAGAAAGAATATTTTACAAAAATAATTTTGTTTTAAAGAGTGAGAAATTTTGCGAAAATAACCTTAAAATGTTCCAGAAAAAACGGATCCCGTCTTCCTGGCCAACGAACCTCTTTTACACACCGACCAGGGTATATTATTCACAAAAAGCTTTTGACAAAAAATTCAAAAAACGTTGCTGAAGATTTGCAAACAATCGCTGAAAAAAAAATACATACAATTCAAATTATATACCTAATCTGTAATTAAAATTGAAAAAAGAAAACGTAAACAAATTGTTTTCTTTTTAATTTCAACGAAGTTTGAACCAGTGGAAGCAAAGAAAAATATAGGCGGAAAATACTCATATTTTTATGTCACAAGCTGTCCGAAATAAGAACGTTATTTAAGTGTAACACTTTAAAGTTTCATTTGACATTCGCGAAAACAATTTATCAACTAGTTATATATTATGCAAATGCAAACATAGATAATCTTATCAAATTAATAATTTCTTTTTGAACCAAAGTTAATATAAATATTTTTCTTTCACTAAATAATCACACAATCTAAGGGGTTATTAGAATTGAATAAAGTACATACATGAATCATGGTAGGCATGCGATTATAAATGCAAATATTTCGAAAGGTTTTTAGATGTAAGGAGTGTTACACAAAAGTAGAATCTGAGGGCATGCCTTCTTCAGAATTTATTTTATTGCACATGTAACAATAAAATGATCTCACAGTCAGAATTTCCAATAGACTGAAAAAAATTACAATTTTCTAACGATCGTGTAGATGCTTTTCCGGCGGCCTGTGCAGATGAGCTCTGTGCAGGCCGACAAAGAGGCCGCCTGCTTGTGTGTAGGGCCCTTTAGTATCATAAAAGCTGTTTCAGGTAATTATATAATTCTTAATATGGACCACTTTTCATTTAATTTTTTTACATTTCAACGCCCTTACCAGGCCGTAACCAGGCCGCACGGAGCATCGTTTATTCGATTGCAGATTGTTTAATTAATCGTATCCGCCTTTGGCCTCTCAGCGCTAGACCCTAATGAGTCATTTATACATGACTCTATTTTCGAATGAGAACCTCGGTGGTTCAGTGGTAAGAACGTGTGCCTCTGAACCGAAGGGCACTGCGTTCGATACCAGGGTTCTCCTTTCACTTTTCAGTACATAATGTAACATTAACATCAACCAAGGTTGTGGCATTGCATTGGAGCAAGTTGAATGTCTGCAAGTTCCGCCCTTCGGAGGGGGCATAAAGCCGTAGGTCCCGTGTCCATGCAATGTTGGGCACGTTAAAGATCATACCCTCCTTACAGAAAGGCAGGGGTTTGGCAAAATTTTCCAGGATCGTGAGGTAAAACTGCTACCCTGGCGTCGGTTATTGGCCATAGTCGCGGAAATAGACTGACGTTAAAAAACAAAAGTCTAGACGCAGCAAGTGCGTTATGGTACTGAATTTTCATTAAAATGTTTTTAATATCAAATATGTTTTTTTTTAAAGAAAGCATGCATCACATTTGGTTACCAGTATAACCTATACAGTAGAAACAATGTGCCATGTTGCATCAAAATAACTTTATTGTTTGAAAATATAAAAAAAAATTCCGAAAGTAAACGTAAGGTGTTCCCGAAAAAAACTGGTTTCTTGGTCAACCTTATAGGTTAATAGCAAATTGAGCTATTCAAATTTGAAGCATTTAATGAAAATTCGCTACAACGCACTTGCTGCGTCCCGAATTCATTTTCTTAGAAAGATGTATTATATTTCGACGGAAAATAATAACATAAGGCGTGTTCGATTAAAAAAAAAATTGAATCACCAACGACTTATGGGCCACCCCCATGTAATTGTAGAAATATTTTTTAAGATGTAGCTCAAGACACCCTACAATTAATGTATACAATTTTTGTTCGTATCTTGCATAATAACGGATATATTGATATTTAATGATTTTTTACGAAAATTCGACAAAAACGATATACTCTAGCCAACACTACTGCCAAAGTATCAGAGAAAGGGTCTATTTGAAATGAATTTTCTGGGAACATTTTAGTAAAATGAAGGACAATGACGATTGAAACTAAGACTTCAGGCTTTGTAAAACATTCTTCTTGAGACATTTTCTTTCCATAGCTCATATTAGTTTCAGGTTCATTGGCTAAATATTACCAATTTTGACGTTTTAAATCGCGACCTTGACGTTTTGAGGAAAACCCAAATTTATTTTTCTTTAAATGCCTGTAACTTTTTTGTCCTTTAACCTACAGAGCTAAATTTTGGTAGGTAACTTACCTATAATGATATAAACCCGCGTACCACATTTGGTTGCCCTTACTTTGTTAATTCCGGAGACTTTTCATATGGTCTACTATCTTTTAAGTGGCTATTTTATATATTTCCTGGGGTGTTAAAGTCACCCCTCCAAGGTATTTGAGCATTTTGCAAAACTGAGCCATGCAATCGCATAGAAAGTGTTCTGATGATTCTGCAGCTTCAGTGCAACTGTCCGCTTAAACACATCTTCATAAGGTGAATTTTTTTCTTCCCTCAGGGCTCGTCCGCGGGTTATCCGCCCCGATAGCGCTTCATAGCCCCGATAGCGCTTCATCAGGTGATACCTTACTCGGGAGTGTCCTATGAAAAGTCACGTGATTATACTCAAGTCGTTTCTGTTCAATTTAAGAAACGGTTCACACTTGGCTGTCGATATGGTGATGAACTGTTTTGTCTGCTTTACGCCTGGCGTTTTCATCCAGTATTTGGTGCCTCTCCCCAGTATCAGTTCATTTCTTACATGGCTTTTTGTTAGTCCACAATAGGGCTCTGGGCCACAGAATGATGTTGTTGCTGGGAATTATGAATTATATGGCTGTGAAAGAGTTATAAATTGTTTATACGAACTTTTCATCTTAAAATTATGTGAACAATCACTTACAAACAATATATTTTGAATAACCATGTATATATAAATCTTTTAAAGGCAAACCAGGCATTTTGTAATAGAATCACAAAATTCGTGATGATTTTATTAAAAAATTGTAAAATAAAACACGTAGCTTCTGCCATTTGCTAGGTGTTTACCTGTCTCTATATCACGCACTGTGCTTATTTTGAAACCACAGGTGTATATGAAACAGAATATAAAGGTAAACTGCTAATATTAAAGCATATACCTACTGTAATACTTTCCTTAATTAAAAAGCATTCACAACCTGGAATAATTTAAAAGCGCCTATCTCCACTGGTTTCGTATCTTTGCATAATAAAGGGCGCATATTCTCTTTGTGTCGTTTGTCATATTTCAGACTGACACAGCAAATGGGAACTCGTACCGCAATTCTCATATCAAGGCTATTGTCATTATAGCAATAATAATTCTAATTATCTCAAAACGCACACATAATAATGTTACATAAGCCTTGACATGTGCGCTACACATCGGCCTCCGTTAAGTAATTTATAATTTCACATCGCTGTCAATATATGCCGTAAGGTGGGCGACTATTTATTAACGATCTGTTCATCTTACCATGCCAGAATCAGTCACTGATATGTAAATAGTATATGTCTAAGATTTCGACAGCTGTATTGACAATCTTATATGGAATACGGACTAGCATTCTCAACGTCCTACATCATCTAGCACACGAAAAAAACGTGTTTACAGTAAAAGTATAGTTATAGGCAGCATACATGATAAACTACTGCCGATCCCAAGTCACCACTGGCACTGTTATGTTTGCTTTCCCTTTTATTCTGACTTTAAAAATAAGGAAGATTTTTAATTTCAAAAATAACCTTTAAACTCAACTAAAATTCTTTTGTAATACAGAAATCATTGCAATTTGAACTGGCTTTTATAAAATTACAACACTGTAAACCAACTCGTATCTTACTTTCGAACAAATAATGCAAAGAACTTCCTGAGGTAGCATGTGCGTTATGGTAGCTCAAATGTTTACGTGCAAACTAATGATGGATTTCTTCTTTCTTGAAAGCACTCTTTTCTAATTAGATAAATAAAAAACTAACTTCCTAAAAAACCCGAACACTCAGTAAGAGTGGACCAATTGCACTTAAATTTTTTATACTACTCTATTTTGTCTCTGGTAAGAAATGATAACAATATGAACAAAAAATTGTAACAGGTGTACACTTTTTAAGTTGTCTTATCAAAAAAAGCTCCTTAAATTTGTGTTTCCTTCAGTTTCAAGCAATATTTCGTATCGATTTGTGTACAATTTATTAAGTCATTATGCCTAGTGCCTTTATAGAAAAAATACAATCAATTATGTGAATTCGAAAGGGGGCACATTGCTGGTATGCGGAAAGTTCGTTTTTCAATCAGACGAATTATCGACCGCATAGAACGCAGTATGTCAACAGTATAACAGTGTTGGTCCACGTGGTCTGAAGAAGGAATCCATAACCGTCGTCATGCACCCGGACGGCCTAGAGCAACTTCAGCATGGGAATATCATCATTTAAAAATTGCGCCTTTCCACAACATGGTCGATTGGAAATGCTTGGTTGGGAGTTTTACAACAAAGAGTCTCTAGGGCAACGATATATCGCAAAAAACGCGCTTTTCGGCTTCGTTCGTATAACTATTTTTATGTATACCACTGACACCTCGACATCGTGCTGCTCGGCCTGAGTGATGTAACGGCCGATCACATTGAGATGGCGAATGGAATCGTGTTGTGTTCTCTGGCGAGTCCCTATTCTGTCTTTGGGCACACAATGTTCGCAGAAGAGTAAGATGATTATGTGGAGAACGGGGAAAATTTGAATTTGCTGTGGAGCGGCAGACGAGCTTAAACGGGGAGTGGTGGTATGGGGTGCGATATCATACGGTAGCATGTTACCTCAGTGTTTATTGGCAGAAATTTGAATGGAAATAAATACATATGAAACGTACTGCAGCCTGTTGCACTTCCATACCTACGAGGATTAATTCAACCCATTTTCCAACAAGACAACGCAAGTCCTCTTACAGCAAGGATTACTACAAGGTGCTTACAGAAAAATAACGTAACCCTGCTTCCATGTCCTTCTCGCTCCTTAGACTTGTCATCAATCTAACATGTGTGAGATATGATTGGCAATCGACTGGATGATTTACCCCAGCCCCCAAATAACCTAGTTGTCCTTCGTCAGCGAATTCAAGAAGCCTGAAATGACACTCCTCATGATACCATAAATCACTTAATTTTAAACATGTCTCGAAGAGTTATCCTATGCATAAGACACCGCGGCGGTCCCATGCATAATTAAATAACTGTGTTATTTTTTTATATTTTAGTTTTAAAATATTATATTTTTTATAAGTTTGATTATACACAGAGAAGGAAAAACATGTGCCGGCAAGGCATTCCACAACTTGGAAGTCCTTGGGACAAAAGAGCGGGCATAACAAGATGTTCTATGTCTGGTGACCTGGACAGTAAAAGGGTGCATTCGCTCTGTTCCTCTGGTAGATCTGTTGGGGGCAGCAGGTGGAGAAACTATGGAAGAAAGCTCCTCTGAGCAGTGCCCGTGTAGATATCTATAAAAGAGAGAGAAGTCACCAACGGCACGGATGGCAGCCTTTGGGTGAGGGTACGGTCACCGATGAGACGTATAGCTCTCTTCTGAATGGAGTCCAGGATAGCGAGTGTAGAAGCGGCAGCAGCACACCAGATGTGGGAGCAGTATTCGAGGTTTGGTCTTATTTGTGAAGTATATAAGGTATAGAGATTAGCTGGTGAAAAGTGTTTGCGAGCCCGGAAGAGGAAACCTAATTTCTTAGCGGCCGCTTCTGCAATTGATGTGACATGTTGGTGCCAACTGAGATTTCGATCCACAGAAATGCCAACAAGTGAAAAGGACTCATTACTTTGTGTTTAATGTTGGGGATGTCAATCGCTAGTATGGAAACTAACACTCCATTTTTAAATAACTTTACTAAATTAACTATACACAAAAATACCTATATTCCTAATTTTACAATGATTTTTATTAATATGGATATCTAAGATGAGATCTGTCCTGTGTGACAGTCTCTAGCGGTCTCTTGTCTTCATCTGTTCTCTTTGTGCTTCGACACGTGTGAAACCGGTTCAGGGAATTCGGGAACTGCCTGTTGCACCAGTATTTACTATTGGTGTTTATAAAAACTAGTCTTGGTAAAGTTCTAACATAGCCGCCCGCCTTAAAGGTTTCTTAAACCTTTAACTTTTAAAGAATCGTAAGTGTTTGAAAGGAAACATAACTTAGTCCTGAAGTCACATATCGATTGGTAGAACACACACCTTTGCCACGGAACGTTTGGAAATCGTACCATTTGGTAGTTGCACAGACACAACACGCACCTTGTTGTCGCTGCCAGGATGAACTTCCTTAATCCGTGCTAATGGCCATTTTAATGGAGGTGTATTTTCATCTTTGAGCAGTACAAGCTGCCCTGATTGAAAGATGTGGTCTGCTCCCGTTGTCCATTTTGAACGTGTCTGAAGTTGAGATAAGTATTCCATTGCCCATCTATTCCAAAAATGTTGGAACATTTGCTGAAGACGCTGGTAGTGCGAAAGTCGTGATAATTTTATTTCGCTCAAATTTGTCTCGGGAAGTGCGGACAAAGAGTCACCTATTAGGAAGTGGGCTGGTGTTAAACAGGAATAGTCGGAAGGATCACTGGAAATTGGGGTCAGTGGTCTGGAATTAAGACATGCTTCAATTTGTGCTAACATTGTTGACACCTGTTCGAAATTTAATGACGCTTCTGAGACTACGCGTTTGAGGTGATATTTTGCTGACTTAACAGCAGCCTCCCATAATCCTCCCATATGCGGTGATCGAGCAGGAATAAAATTCCAAGTAATTTTGTCATCACTTAGAAACCTGGATATTTTTTTATTATGTTCTGAGTCATTTATCAATTTATACAATTCTGTCAGTTCTCTAGACGCACCTATGAAGTTGGTGCCATTATCCGAGTATATATCGGATGGTTTTCCGCGTCGAGCAATAAATCTTTTGAAGGCGTTCAAAAATGCGTTTGTAGACAAGTCAGACACGAGCTCAATGTGAACTGCTTTAGTTGAAAAGCACACGAAAAGACAAACATATGCTTTGATAGTTTTTGTTTTTCTCAAAATACCGTCTTTTATGAATAAGGACCGGCGTAGTCCACGCCACATTTTAAGAATGGTCTAAATATGCTGCATCGGTCAAGTGGTAACTCGCCCATGATTTGAGATGTGGACGTAGGCTGCGCTCTGAAACACTTCACACATTTTCGCAAAACTCGTTTTATTGCATTTTTTCCACCTAAAGGCCAATACTGGAGTCTTAATATCGCTAAAAGGCACTGAACACCGGCATGTAGATTTTTATGGTGCAGTGACATTATAATAAGTTCGGTAAGCGGATTCTTACCAGGCAGTACTATGGGATGTTTTTGATTAAAGGAATAATTAGATTTTCCAAGTCTACCCCCTACCCTGATAACTCCAGTTATGTCAAGAAATGGGTTCAAGTTTAAAAGTTTACTGCTTTTCTTTAATGGTTGATTATTCTTTAAGGCATGAAGTTCATCACCAAATTCGACAGATTGAACTAATTTAATAAGGCATGTCATAGCGTTGTCAAGTTCGTCAATGCTTAAATCATCAAGTTTTTTGTTGCAATTATTTTGGTTTGCAAGTCCGTTAAATTTAAACCTCAAGATATATGCTGCCACACGTTGTAATTTTGACAAACATGAATATTTTTTTAGAATACTTGTATCAAGGTTTAGAGTAACAAATGTCTGTATCTTTTTTGATTTTAAGGTGTTGGAAACATCGATTCTCTCTGTTCGCGGCCATGTTTTATCCATATCGAGTAGATATGATGGTCCTTGCCACCAGAGCCTTGAACATTGTAAATTTTTAGCCGTAAGACCACGAGATATAATATCTGCCGGGTTATCTTTAGTATTTACATATCTCCAGTCATTGGAAGACGTGTGTACATTTATTTCTGCAACCCTATTGGCAATGAATGTTTCAAGGTAGCATGGTTCTGTGGCTATCCAACATAAGACAATTTGTGAATCGCACCAGAAAAATACCTGATCTATTTTTATGGTCAAAGCTAATTTGATTTTACTGTATAATTTTGCAAGTAGTAGTGCGCCACATAATTCGAGTCTAGGTAGTGTCACCTTTTTAAGTGGTGCTACGCGAGATTTTGCACATAGTAGGTTTGTGAGTACTTCATTATTTACAATTGATCGTAAGTAAATGCAGCAGCCATACGCTGATTCACTAGAGTCACAGTATCCGTGAATTTCTATTCTTTCTGGGGATGGAGATATAGCATGTCTAGATATTTTTATTGAATTTAGCGATTGAATTTGCTCTAAAAAATATTTCCACTGTGTTAATATTTCAAAAGGAATTTTATCATCCCAGCCGAGTTTTAATTGCCAGAGTTTTTGTATAAGAATTTTTGCTTTAATAATAATCGGACCAATCAAACCCAACGGATCATATAATTGTGAAATTATTGACAGAATTTGTCGCTTGGAAGGTTGAGTATTTAAACCTCTTAAATTTACAGAATATCTGAGCATATCAGTGTCGGCGTCCCATATTATACCTAAAGTTTTTATTTCTTTGTCGTTTTGTCCTAATTTTATTGACTCTTGATCGGTTTTTATATCTTCGAGAATATCTTTATTATTTGAAGTCCATTTGCGCAAGTCAAAGCCGCCTAATTTTAAAACAGATATCAAGTCATTTTTTAATTTGATAGCGTCCTCGATCGCATCAGTGCCTGCCAAAAGATCATCTACATAAAAATCTTTTAAAATTGTGTTACATGCAGTTGGATATTCTGATTTATATTGATAAGCTAATTCGTGAAGACACCTGATAGCTAAGAATGGAGATGATGCTAGACCGTAAACAACTCTATCTAAAGTAAACATTTTAATATTTTCATCATTATCGTTACGCCAAAAAATTCTTTGCATGTTTCTGTCATCTGGATGAACTATGATCATTCTATACATTTTTGCAATGTCAGCCGTCATGACGTAAGTATGTTGACGAAATCTCAAAATTATATCAAAAATGTCATCTTGTATTGTTGGACCAACACGTAAGCAACTGTTTAAAGAAATGCCATTATCGCTTGGAGCGCTTCCGTCAAATACAACACGTAATCTAGTAGTTGTACTTGATTCTTTACAAACCGCATGATGTGGCAAATAGAAGCTAAAGTCATTATTATTTACATCAACTGATACTAAAGACATGTGGCCCATAGTAAGATATTCTTTCATGAAATCTACATACAATTTTTTATATTCAGAGTCCCTTTCAAATTTTCTTTCAATTGATTCGAATCGTTTTAACGCCTTTGTCTTGGAATTTCCTAAATTTTTTATAGATTCATTGAAAGGCAGTCGAACAATGAAACGCCCGTCCTTATCGCGAGTAGTAGTGTCTCTAAAGTATGTTTCACAAAATTGTTCATCTAAAGACAAGTGTCTTTTAGCTGGTATTTCCTCAAGTTCCCAAAATTTTGTTAATTGTTGATTTAAACTTAAATTACAACTTGTAGACTGAATCGCTTTACCCTCAGAAAAATTAATGGTTCCAGCTAGAATCCACCCTAGTTGTGTTTCTTGTAAAATAGGCTTGCCGTCGCCCAATCTTACTTGACCATTTAGCAACAGATTATAAAAAATTGGCGCTCCTAATAATATGTCTATGTTTGTAGCCTTGTTAAATGTTGGATCTGCTAAAGTCGCATAATTAGGCAAATCAATAATTTTTGAATCATAAGACTGACTTGGAATTTTGTCCGTAATTTTAGGTAATATTAAAAATGTTTGTTTAGAAGAAAAGTCATTAAGTGTTGATTTTATAACAGCCGTTGTCATTTTAGAAATTGATGTTTGACCTTGACCTATACTTGTAACTGAAATTTTAATTTCTTCTTCTTTTAATTTTAGTCGTTTAACTAAATCGTTAGTTATAAAATTACTCTGACTCCCCGAATCTAACAACGCGCGACATGTTGCGCCGTTACCAAACTTGTTAATTAATATGACCATTGCAGTAGACAATAAGACAAAATTGTTCTGATGTGATGTATGACCAACAACTACCTTCGAGTCTTCACTTATCTGTGATGTAGTTTTATTTAAGTTTGTTTTTCCTGTTGTCGAATAACTATCCGAATGTATTATGGTATTGTGCTTTTTATTACATTTGCGGCAATTGCTATGCTGACATTCGAATTTATTATGGCCCGGTCTTAAGCAATTTGTACATAATTTAAGTTTTCTTAATTCCCTGTATCTATCGTCTACCGAGAGGTTAAGAAATTTACCACATTTATAAATTGAATGTTTTTCATTGCAGTAATAGCATGCATAACTATTGTTGTTGGATACTGTTTCACTAGTCTTTGAATTATCGAAAGTATTATTTTTATTTTTTACTAGTGTAAATGAATGTGTTCTTCTATTATCAAGAGGTTTCGAAGTCCCTTTAAAATCGTCTTTCTTTTTATTGGCGTCTAAAGCCTCTAGCAATAAACATTTATTTTTTAAAAAGTCAGTCAAGTCATCACAAGTAGGAAAAATATTTGGTTTTAGCCTAGCTTCCCATTCACGCCTAGTTACATTATCTAGTTTTGTGCAAGTCAAATATATTAAAATTGTATCCCAGGTATCAACTGGTTGCCCTAATGACTTTAAGGCACGTGTGTGTTTCAAAACGCTATCTACGATATTTCTCAACCCGCTACTGTATTCCTTGAAAGTGGGTGGAATATCAAAAGAGACCTTAAGTGACCTTGTACAATGAGTCTTTTATTTTCAAAACGTTGTTTTAAAAGATCCCATGCCGTAGCATAATTAGTGTCAGTAACTTGTAAGTTTTCAATAACTTGAAGAGCCTCATTTTTTAAGCATGTTTTTAAGTAGTGAAATTTTTGTACAGAGTCTAATGACGTATTAGAATGTACTAAAGACAAAAATGTATCGTGGAAGTGAACCCAGTCTTGGTAACCCCCAGAATATATAGGTAAGTCTATAGGCTGTAGTTTTACACCGCAATTATTGGTTGACCCTTGTATATCAACTGAATTTTTGTCAGAACCCGGCCGCGGAGCTACCGGATTACTAGCGTCAGCGATTAATTTTTTGGCTAAACCCATATTAACAAAGAAACTGTTTTCTATTTGTTCCCTAAACTCAATCTCACCTTCATCTAATGTTTCTAGTTGAGATTGGATGGTGTCAAATTCAGCAAAGTAGTCTTTTATTTTTTCAAGTCTTATCGTAAGCTCATCAACCTTTTGCATGTTAGTCAGATCATTAATAAAATTTTCAAATCGTGTTAAACAACCTCTGACTTGTCCACGTCTAGCCTTTTAAGCCTTTACATCAGTCATTTTATTTTATTTATTTATAATGAAAATAGTAAATTAAAATGAATTGTTTAAGCCTTTTAAATTTGATAAAGAATTGTATTTATTTTTTATATATACACATACAGGTATATAGACAAAGCAAGGTCTAATTTTTTATTACATAATTATTCCTCTCGATCGATCGCTTGTAAATTTTAATTTTCTTGAAGACAGTTAAGTAACAGTTTTATAACTATACGAGTACACAAATCAAAGCATGCAAATATTATAAAGGAATATGGAATACTGTAATAAGATGGATATGACTCACTCGATTGTATCCTCTATCCTGAAGTCGTCACCAGTCAGCTAACTTGTAGTTATTTGCACCAGGTCAATTTATCTTTTATATGTTTAATTTCCATATATTTTCATATCCCGCTCGAATGGACCAAGATGTTTAATGTTGGGGATGTCAATCGCTAGTATGGAAACTAACACTCCATTTTTAAATAACTTTACTAAATTAACTATACACAAAAATACTTATATTCCTAATTTTACAATGATTTTTATTAATATGGATATCTAAGATGAGATCTGTCCTGTGACAGTCTCTAGCGGTCTCTTGTCTTCATCTGTTCTCTTTGTGCTTCGACACGTGTGAAACCGGTTCAGGGAATTCGGGAACTGCCTGTTGCACCAGTATTTACTATTGGTGTTTATAAAAACTAGTCTTGGTAAAGTTCTAACACTTTGAATAACTTGGTTGTTCACTGTGATGGGTCTAGGGCTGGTGTATTTCTTATGAGAAAGAAAGCAAGACTGTGATTTGGTGGGGTTGAATTGTACAAGATTTCTACTTCCCCAGTCTAATATTTTTTTGGAGATCCACGGAGAGAGATCCCTTCATGAGTCTGCGATCCTCATCTAATTGGGTTAAAGACACAGGATTAGAATATTGTATATTTGAGTGGAGGGTGCTGTCGTCCGCGTAACTGTGAAATGGGTTGAATGTGCTAGAGAGGTGGTCATTGATGTGGAGAAGAAACAAGGTAAGGGCTAAAGCTGAACCTTGAGGAACTCCTGCATTAATTGGATACAGTTTAGAGGAATGGCCATCCACGACAACAGACATGCTCCGGTTGGAGAGGAAATTTTCTGTCCAGGTAGAGTTTTGGTGGTAAGCCATAGGCCGGTAGTTTATTAAGCAGCGCTGCGTGCCAGACCTGGTCGAATGCTTTGGATATGTCTAGAGCGACAATCTGGGATTCGCCGTGTAGTTCCATAGACTTGTTCCAAGAATGGGTGACAAAGGAAAGGAGGTCGGCAGTTGATCTGCGCTGACGGAATCCATACTGCCTGTCGTGGATTAGACTATGTTTTTCAAGAAACTTTAGTAATTCGGTGTTTATCTACTTTTCCATCACTTTAATTAGAGACGACTGAAAGGAGAGAAATAGGCCTGTAGTTGCTAGGAAGCGCTTTGAATCCTTTCTTGGGGACGGGTTGTACTCGAGCAGTTTTCCAGTTACTAGGGAATATGCCTCTATTGTAAGATGTCTGAAACAGACGAGTCAGGACAGGAGCAAGTTCTGGTGCGCATTTTTTGAGAACAATTTCTGGGATCTCGTTAAAGCCAGAGGCTTTCCTGGTATTAAGAGAAGAGAGCATCTTTCGTACCTTTTTAGTTTTGAAAGTGATATCCGTCATTTTATGCGCGACATTGGGGACTGTTGGTGGTTGAACATTTGAAGGTGGGTTGAGAGTAGAATTGCTGGCGAACAACGAGGCAAAAAGTTCAGCCTTGCCCAGGGCGGTAGAAGAAATTTCATCCCCTGAGACAAGAGGTGAAAACGTGCTCTTGCAGAAATTATTCCCAATAGATTTAGCAATAGTCCAGAAGAGTTTGCTGCCGCTGGAGCTTAAGAGGACTTTATTTTTGATGTGGTTATTAAACGAGTTTTTTGCCTCAGAAAGAATGCGGACATAGCGGTTTCTTGCGTCGTTAAATGCTTGACGGTTTTCTTGACTGGGATTGTGTAGAAGCGTTTTGTAAGCTTTGACCTTTTCAAGTCTGGCCTTGTCACAGGATTTAGAGAACCAGGGCTTTTGAGTGGCTGCAGATGTTTTCTGTATACGTGGAATAAATAATTCCATGCCAGCTTGGATAATTTTGGTGACGTTTTGTGAGATATCAGAGGGATCAGGATGAGAAAAGCAGACAGACGCCCATGGAAATGAGGAAAAGTAATCTCGCATTTCGTCCCAGTTCGCGGAGTTGTAGTGCCAAACGATACGTGGGTGTGATGACTGTGTGACCTCGGGTTGCATTGCGCAGGAAGCAGTGACAATGCCGTGGTCTGATATCTTATAGCAGTCAGGATTTGTAGTAAGAAGGAGATCCAAGGGATTTGAGCTGTGTGATGGGATGCGAAGACAGTAAGCAGGTTGCTGAACCATATTGGCTAAAGAATTGCTGACTGCAAAGGCCTCCGCTTCTCTTCCTTGTGGATCGGTTTTTGAAGATCCTAGCCATTCCTTATTATGGACATTGAAGTCACCAAGAGTAGTGACCTCGGAGGAACGATATTCAGAAATCAGATGGTCGGTTTTTTTCAGAAAGGTAGTCAAAGAGCTGGACAAAGTTGTTGTCAGAAGGTGACCGGTAAATGCAACAGATGAATTTAGTTGCAGCCCTGAGGGAGAGAGTGTCATCCATAGTATGTCTTTTCTTCCAGCTTCTAAATTGGGGAGTCTCGTGCAGGGTATATTGCTACTATATTACTGAACGAAACAGTCAACACTCAGATCAGTTATGTAACTGCCAAACAATCGGTGAACACAGAAAAAACTACGTGTCAAATTAAAAACCTCTTTTTTTTTCCAAAATACTCAGTGAGATTACAGCAATGATCTTATACTGCGTTCCTACTAAAAACAGAATATCAATTTGCCTGACTTTTCCCCGATTTCCCTGACATGCCAAAATCTATTTCCCAGACTTTGATCTCCTACAATTTACCCCCAACATGTGTAACACACTACTACAGAATACAGGAGGTCTTAACGTCATGGCGGAAAACACACTTCCCCATGTCAAATACAAAGCGAGCGATGAACGCAAAATTTGAAAAAAACAAAAAAAAATTGTGGTTTTGTGGAAAAATAATTAATTAAATCAATGGTTCAGAACTGCACAAAAAGCAAACACGTTGTTTCAGTTATTTATAATCAAAGGGAAACAAATACTGTTTCCCTGACAGGGACAAAATTACGCGACTCTTGGTGAATTTTCGCATTTTTCCCTGATTTGTCTGACAACATTTTTTCACCCACAAATTTCCTGACTTTTCCCGGTTTTCCCGATGAGTGGGAACCCTGATATAATACAAATAGACGCACCTTAGAGACAGATATTTGACTCCAACACAGAAGTGAAATGGCGCTATAATATCAGCTATTGTATGGCAGTGGGGTTATTTTGTTATTTTAATACGTTTAGAGAATGGGAGTATGCCCATGTGTTCACCTTTTTCTATAAATTAACGATTCTGTACGGACGTTCTGTGTAAGTAGTCAGAAGTGTTATATAAACATATAGCTAATTCAGTGTAGTTAAGCTGAGTTATTGTTTATAATGACTTTATTTCGAGTTTTCCACAAAATTAAAATGGTAATGTGTTGTTCTGCCTACGGAAGCACAAATCGCTTTGGTAAACTGAAACCTATCTCGTATAATAGGTAAGTTCTCCTAGTTACAGTTTGGTCATGTCTAAATAATATTTTACGGAAATTTAAGCTTTCCTACTGACCGAGCTACCTTAAAAATGTGGTTAGTTGCGATGAAATGTCAAGGTTTCCAGCCATCCAAAACTTCGATAATCTGTTGTGAACATTTTCGCTCAGATGATTTTAATTATAATTTTAGAAGAAAAACAGTAAAACGGGATGCTATACAATCGATCTTCAACTTTACCAAACATTTATAGAAAAACCCGCCATATCACGTTCACCTATATTAAAATAAAATGCATAATAGAAGAAACAGACATAATAAGGTAATATATTAAAAATATAGTAATTGGTAAATTGCTAGATACTTTTCTTTTTTTTTTACATTTTCATAAATGTAAATACGTTAATATAACAATCTTGTGTTATTGCCAGTTAAATAAACATTATCATAAGGATCACGTTTATTATTTAGGCTCCCCACATAACAATATTATACATATTATGTATACCTTTGCAAACTGAGGAAGTGAACTGGTAAATGTTTTAATGATTTCACATAGGTCAAAGGTATGTATGTTCAAATACCATTATTTACATTGTGTTTTTTTATTTTATTTTTTATTTCAACAACACACCACGAGGGCTTACAGCCTAAATACTGACGTACCGTGGGTGTCGACAAGGAGGAAAGAGGCAACTTGTTAATTCTAGACTTGAAGGTTTGGAGGTTCAGAGGAGAGGGGAAAACATGCGCCGGCAAGGAATTCCACAACTTGGAAGTCCTCGGGACAAAAGAGCGGGCATAACAGAATGTTCTATGTCTGGTGACCTGGACAGTAAAAGGGTGCATTCGCTCTGTTCCCCTGGTAGATCTGTTGGGGGCAGCAGGTGGAGGAAATATGGAAGAAAGCTCATCTGAACAGTGCCCGTGCAGATATCTATAAGAGAGAGAGAGAGAGAGAGAGAGAGAGATCACCAACATCACGTTGGTGGGCAAGGGATGCCAGCCGTTGGGTTAGCGGAGGGTCACCAATGAGACGTATAGCTCTCTTCTGAATGGAGTCTAGGATAGCGAGTGTAGAAGCGGCGGCAGCACCCCAGATGTGGGAGCAGTATTCGAGGTTTGGCCTTATTTGCGAAGTATATAAGGTATAGAGATTAGCTGGTGAAAAGTATTTGCGAGCCCGGAAGAGTGTAGGACCCAATTTAATAAAAATCAAATGAGAAAATACAGAACAAGTTAAATTTATTAGGACCATTAGCTATAAAAGCTTTCAATCAAAATTTTTACCTTTTAAATGTTTATAATATAGGTTAAGTTAGGTTATATTGTGTGGGCCATAACTCTCCATTGTGAGATACCAACCGAAAATATTTCTCTGGAATCTAATTTTGCTGTGCTTTGTATATTATATCAATCATTCCTAATTGTTCATACATTACGAGAAACTAAATGTAATTGTGTGTCTCTTAATGTGCAAGATAAAACTGTATTCTAATATTAATATTTTAAAATAAAATAATTCCCGCTTTTATTCCATACCAGGCAATGTAATAATCATACCCAAGCGCCCTAGGTCACGTGACCTAATTATACCTATATTTCTTGCACGTACTCGTTTCAGGTTATGTTCAACTCTCTCTCTAATCTTATTCCGTAATAAGACGTATGCGGCAGGGCGCATCTAGTACATAGTTTATATTACTATATCATTGGATTACAGTGACTATAGACAAGACAGTGGCAACAATGGGACCTAAGCTACGCCCATCCCCACATGAGTTGTCGAAAAACATGGAGAAAGAAGATATCAAAATCTATATGATGGCAAATAAACCTCAGGGGTGCGATGGAAAACGTCACTCTTCGTGTAATATTCACTCTAGCTGAAATTAAGTAGTGGGGGGGGGGGTGCTTTTCCGATAAAGATTCAAAAGACCTGATTCTCTGTTAAATAAATGCGCCACATTGTTTAAGCTGTTAGGAACACAATATCCCTCTATATTTTTTTAAATTACGATAGTATCCATGAGAAGCCAGTTTCCTTCCACATCTTGTACGATACAATTTCGTCTTCGTTTTAAATTATTAATATGTACCTACCTTTCTCTAAATTAATGACTGGGGACGGTCGACTTAACCTCAACTGGAATCTAGCAAAACGGCGCATACCACAAAAAAGAGTACGTAACGTAGATTTATAATCCGGAAAAAAATTACGGAAAAACCAGAAATAACAGAATAATTGAGAAATGAAATTCCAAAAAATGCATCAATTTCACATTACGAACTGTCAATTTTGAGCAGCGTTGCCACATTGAATGAATGCACTGCCGGACAGTGCTTACCGCTCTATCGGCCTGCCTCACCTGACCTGACATCCCCCCAGTATCAAGTAAATAGCTTCGAAACTGACAACAACGCCTATCATATCAAAGAAACAACAGTCATAACCTTAGCTACAAAAATATACGTTTCTGTTGCAAATCGAAACGTTTTAATTGCGTTTATCATTGAAAGGTTATTAAAAACGAAATATGCCACACTGTTTTACTTTATTAAGGTATGTACAACTGTTTTAGGCCATATTCTATTATAATCACGTTAATATGTAGTTGCGGTTAAGCCGACCGTTCCCTAATAACTTCTTCCATGTTTATAAAAAGGCTTGTAAATATAAATACAAGAAGCAATTTTCGTTAATACCTAGCCTGCTTTGATTTAAATTTGACAGTTACTTGAATTACCAAATGTCAAGTGATAATCGCCGCACTCCAGAATAGGCTGAATAGAGCTACACCGTTCTAGGTGTTGTTGGCTACACTCGGAATTTTGAGTCGTCGAAGGACACACAGAACATCACTTTAGTGTGAAAATCCCACAACAGGTCGTTCGGAAATTAGTCGGGTGGACGCTCGAGCGTTAGAACGTATATTCGAGAATTCAAAATGGTTCACTCAGAGTGTCGCTCTATTCATGATACAAATAACGAGAGATATGATATTCAGAGTACCTATTTTTAGACCTGTCACGCGCATGGTGTTAAGTGGTGAGTCCAATGCAACAATAATATGCTGTCGTGCAGTGGGGTTTGACGTTGCATCACAGCCTCTTAACAAATTACGTATTTTACTAATATTTAAGTGCATACAGTTGGAAGTAATAAAAATGAAAAAGATTAGATTTAGTGCTGCGATCTATATTATCTGAAAAAGACAATATTGGCGTAACTTCAACCGCATTAAACTGACGTATAGAAACTGTTTGATTGCGAATGACTTTGTTTTAAATGTGTAGTTGGACTTCTATAACGTTACTCACCACTTGAGGTCATAGGAGGGGGCGGGGCATATGCGCAATATCATATCTCGCCTAAGTCATTATATCATGGCTCTACTCACCCTATTTAGGGCTGCGTTTGAGAACGTCACTAGTGTGAACATCTCACAAGTGGTTTTTTAAAATTATATGTTAATTAATAAATATATGTTTGTTGTGGACTTACCTAAGGCTGTCAAACCTGTTCAATAATTTAGTAGATTACATACTTATTTATATAATTAATATTTAAAAAATACCTAGTATTACCTAAAATATCAAAATTAATAGTATAGCTGGAATAGCATTTAAAAGTTATTACCGATATTGTTAAACAAATGGCAACTCAAAACATTAACGAGTTTTAAATGTACAGATAATGCACACTTTAATACCCAACCGGCAAACGAGCAGGCAAATTAACGTAAATAGTTTCATGACCATATTCGCTGAATACCTATAGTAGCTTTATACATGTAATTAGGAAAAATACACTGGTGATTACCAACTATGCTATCTTATACAAAAATAAAACGTGACAAATGTTTCACCGCAGATCATCAAACATCTTTGTTTATTATCTGTTTATTAGTTACAATTACATGCTGCAGCCGATGCAGTAGTAGTGAGAATGCAACTTTTCTGGGTAAATTTACATTAGAAATAACTTAATTTTTTATTGCAGCATCGACCATGATAACACATTAGCACTATTGTAAAATGACATGGGTAGTTTTTGTTCTTTGTTTATAAGGATAATGGATGATGACTAAATTAGAACAATCCTGTTTCTATATGTGTCTCAAATAATGCGCAAAAATTTTTTGACACATCAGTATAAATGCATTTTCATACGGTGGGCAAAAAGAAAAAAATACTCAACTACTGATCCTAAATGGAAATTTATCAGTTGAAATTATTCACAACCATTGACTCTTTCACTAACTAAATCGAATCCATAAGTTCGATTTCATTTTGGCAACAGAAGAAACAATGTGAAAGTGAATTACGACTCCTTGGTGGCATGCGTGTAGCAGTTGCGAAAAAATCTTATACCTACTAATGATTTCCTAAAGTAAGCCGTATAAATTTGGCAACATCTGCATCTTAAAACTGTCGGTGCCTTATGGCATCACTTAAAAATCGTGCAAATGGCATTACTTTAAAATGGTGCGAAGGTCGTTCTGTTGCACACATTAATAACCACCCCACTCCCACACCCACTAACGCATTTTAACGTCTTTTATATTCGTAAAACTTACATATTCTGAGAATTTGGGCTTGAAGTGAACTAACTATAAATATTAAATTTTAAAGTGTATGGTATATAATCCAACATATTTTTTTAATTTTCTTGGTGACAAAAAAACTATATCGATAATTGAACATATCCAGCTGTAGTTTTTTCCGTTACTACACTGGTGGCTCTACAAATATTTACGTAAAGGTACTCAAGTTTGGCTATACAACTGGCATGTAATAATTGAAGTTGTGTGGATAAATACGGCATTTTTGGTTATTCTGTGAATTATTATAGAGTGATATAATTAATTATCGTGCTAAGTGCTGGGTTGTCATTAAAAAAACAAGGAAACGTCAAAAATATGTAAAATAAAACCTAATTATTATGGTACTTTATTTAAGATGATTTTACAAATCCAAATTTTATGAGATGAAAGTAGATGTTTGGAAATGAATAATGTATGCAGGATGGTTGAAGAATGTGCACTTCCACCGAAGAAGCAGCGTAACTCACCGGTTGGCAACGTGTTCATCAAATTATGTAGAAGGAAAGTGTCCGTATTGTTTATCATTTGATCTAGGTAGTCTCCTGCTATGAAGACAACGCCGTCGTGTCCTAGATAGTACAATATTCGGGAGTGGTGCGCACAAAGTTCCAACCATATGTCTGGACCGAACCACGTCACGATGTCGCAGCAAAGTTAACCATCGAAAACGTCGGTCGCGAGGAAGGAACTGCACCAGCTGATCAGCTAGGCAGTATTTGTTCGTTCTCTACGTTTTCCGTCGTCTCTGTTGTTGCTCTTTCTACATGACCGCAGTGTATGCGGATTGACACCACACGCCCACCTCCAAGCAGGCTGGCGAGCCGCAGTGTGTGCCGGAGTGAGCGATAGACTCCGGGCACCAGGAGTCTCCCGCCGCTGCCGCACCCCCTCCAAGGCCCCAAGGCTCTATCAGCTGAGGCAACTGGCAACGTTGCCGCAAAAGTGAAAATTCCCTGTATTAAGGGAAATTAACAAATCTTAACAATTAAAGAATATTCTGAAGACATTTCACAAAAATTGTGTTCCGTAGTCCTTGAGGTATATTTTATACTTAAAATTAATAAACAGCTAATCACGGTGAAACTAATTTAATTATTACCAAAGCAGGGACATAACAGTAATATGGACTATGTGAAAACTAGAACCTGTGATGAGCACTGATAAGTACACTTGGAGAACCCAAAACAACACAACACATATTTTAAAGACCTTACGATCGTTTTACTGACCACGTCAGCGTCATCAGAGGATGAAAAATTATGTAATATGGAGTTTTATTTTATTTTATTAGAAGTGTGCCCTATTGCTAACTTTTTTTTCGGAACTAAAATGTCGGTTATAACAAAGTGACGTAGTTTTTCCGCTGGGTCAATCGGGGAAATGAGAAAAAATTGTGGAATACGTTTTTGTGATATTAAAAAATTAATGTATTGAAATGTAACATTTTTTCCCATTTTAAAATGTGGCTACTTATAAACATTAAAGCTTTTCCCGCTTACGACCTAATTCAAAAGTTAAGGAGTTTTCTCCAAAAGGTCATGGGTTCGATCCCGAGTAGAAGGCGTCATATTGTTTTGCAGCACACTGTAAAATTGACACCAATCGAGGTACATGTTTGTACCACGGAACCACAGAGGCACCTACTTACCTAGACCTGCAACTCTTTTAATGGAAATTGAAGAACTAAATAAATTATACCAACTGTACTGTTGTTTTCATAAAACTCCTGATATACCTACTTATTCGGAAACTTCCAGACTGTAAATAAATAAATTTTACCCACTGGTTTATCACTTCGCTTTTAGTACGCCGCTAGTACACGTACCCGTTTAGACGGCTACTTATATATTTGTGTTCACGGACGTTCCTTCTGAAATTGTGCGCGTATTGTATTATTCTGTTAGTGAACATTAGTTTTATAGTGGTTTAAGTGTGCACGTGCCGCTAGTTCCTGGTCTGTCACATAATATTTGTTTTCTACATTGTTTTTGAAACAGGGAAAATGCGAGGTACAAGGTTGTGAAATGCGTGGTTGAAGGTTGTTTACTCCAAGGGCCGGACCTGCCTCATTTGCTTAAGATGCAAAAGGTAAAAGTTATGTAAATTGATTGTTCTTTTTTAAATTTCCATCGTTTGGCAGTATTTGCTATGGTATGTTCTCTTTTGGCTGTGCAAACTAGGGTACTTGTATTGTAACATGGGTTTTCTTTGCTCAAGCGTTCCACTTGTTACAAACGGGGGGGGGGGGCTCCTGCTTCGTCGTGAGGATTTTCCTTCCTCGCATGCATACAACCACCCTCGTTGCATAAACCACAAGACAAATTTCCTGAAAGCAGCCCTCAAGAAAGTTACGGGATCTTGGGCAAATAGGGGTGCAGTGCGGGGGAGGCAGGGTTTAGGGGATATGGCTTCAAAATGTGAAAGAGGCAGGTTTTATGCCCTTTTCTTCGCAATATCCGCTTATATTTCCTTTTTTACTAACCACCCCGCTCAACACCGTTATTCACTCCTGGTCCCGTAACTTCCTTGATGGGGTGTGAACAATCAATCTTCCTTGTGGTTTGTACGTCCAGGGGGATTCGAAACGTGTTTCTGAAAAGATTTTTCGGAAAGCGTTCGGGAGGTTGTCTGAAAATTTACTGGCAATTTAATATACAAGTTACGTAAAGCTAGAAAAGAAAAACCTCGCGGAATGTTGAGGACAAGAGAACTCTTTCATCACAATGCACCAAGTCACAAGTCGGGTATCGCCATGTCTGCCATCAACACCGTTGGATTGAAACTATTAGAGCATCCACCTTATTTGGCAGACTTGTCAACAAGCGACTAGAAACAGTTTTCAAAACAAAAAATTTTTGAGGGGAAAGATAGGTGTGACTGTAAGTCATGGGAAACATTTTTAGAGCTAAGAGCGATTACGTTGAAAATAAGGATAAATAAATTTTACCCCTGTAAATAGTGCCTATATGGCACTTAATATAGTTAGCAGGGAGATTAAACGCTACGCAAAATATAAAAACTTTTGTGGTATTTTTTCATCATTTCTATTATACTAATTTTAATGGATTCCACATGAAACAAAATTAAGAGGGTTTTAGGTAAGCTAATTTACAAGGCCATATTCTAAGTTTTAATTTTCTCATTTAGTAGCTTTAATGATGTGGTCATCCTGTCGTTCCTTAATTACAGTGAACGTCTCAATATAATGGCACGTTTGCTAAATGTCTTATCAAGAACTTCGAGTTTTCGAGCGGAGTGCTACAATCATTTAACTTAAAAAAATAAGATTTAGTAGGAGTTATCCAATAATTTTTAAATGGTTTTACTGGCTTTTAAGATGTAGGTACAAACAAGTCATCTACAGACTTTTATAGCTTATGTAAAAGTAGATAAGTGCATAATCTATCTGATTTATATTACATAGTCGCAACATTTATATATAATCAAAAATGTAATTTGATAAAACACCAAAAGACCGGACAGAAAAAACACGAATGCTAAACCTAATAAGAAAATAAAAGCCTGCATTTTTCATAACAAGTGCTACCTGACTGGACACGCAATTATTTCACCAAAGATTGCACCTTACATCAGAGAAAGAGTTTAATACGATAAGTCGAATTACTTTGTGATGTATTAATCAGTGTTCACCACAAGTGTTAACTTTAAAACCATTCGAATTCAAGAAATAAGACAAAAATATAAACTGCATAAAACATATATTGCATTCCGGCAATTTTATTTTGCTAATAAAGCCATCAAGCCTGTCATCACATTGCTGTTTGTTGTCAATTGGACTTCCAATTTTCAATCGACCGAGGTGTGCATGTGACAGTTCTCTTGTGGAAATACGTCACCGGCAATTATTTAATCACTTAAAACATTTAGGAATCGTTACAGATAACAAAGCATATTAATAGCATTTCTAACAGACACAATAGCAATTATGTGGCAAACTTGAAGAATTACCTGAACTGAAATGAGAGCGTTTGGTATCTCCGTTCTCCGGTTCCCCGTCCAGTGGTCGTTTCCTGGAGTCGGCATTCTCAGGCGACGGGCACGTATCCATTCCCGAATCGGCGGCCATATTGCTGCGGCTAGTAGCTCAGGCTTCCATCAGCATAGAGCGGGAACTACTGCAAGAGTTATTTTGTTAACAGAAGACACTTGCAACACGCAGCAGCAATGCGCGGCGCACTAGACACACAAACACACCAAAACACTACGGCAACAGAGCGCGATGTTAAGGTTGAAAAGTAGCAGCAAATGTCTTGTTGATTCACAGACGACCGAAGACTGACTGAATGTTGAATAAACAAATCAACGAAATTGACTCATAACCTTACTGGTCCTGCAGAGCTCGTAACAGACTGGTAGATGGTCTCGTACTGTACTGGTGCTTTACTGCGAGGATTCAAGCCGAACAACGGCGATGACGATAACCACTACAACGATGAGCTAAGCAGGCAGCCCACTGCCCCACTCTCTCGCTGTCTTCGTTCCTGTAATACAGCAGGAAAATAAGTGTTGCCAGTTGGTCTATAAATGCTACAATTTGTGGGAATCTTACTGTTAAATAAATTAAAATAATAAAGTATAGTGAGTTTTGTAGTTGTAAATTTATTTGCGTATGACTGTTCGTTAGACTATTCCCAAAGAGGTTGTAAGGGAAAACCTCTTTGACTATTTCTTTCTTTCTGTCTGTAGTTTTAAGCAAAAGTTAAAACTGTGGCTAACCTACGAGCCGCCAAATGTATTTTTAATCCAGCAGCTTAATTTCAGATTTTATATGTTTTTAGTGAAAACAATTCACTATATGAGAGTTCGATTCTTTAAAACGTTGAATTTGTTCAAATGAGCACGAACTAGAACTCGTATCGTGGGGTATGTGTAGGTATATTATACGTATATGTATTACACCGATAGCTCTAAAAAATAGGCTAATTTTGATTAAATTTGCCAAGTGCCTTCCTCTTATTGAATGACAAGCAGTTCTCTAGCCACATAACTTCGCAAATAACTAAGATTTTTAATGAAGTTTGGTACACACGTTACGTCAATAGAGCATATATAGTACCGACCAAATTTTAAGTTTCTAGTTTTAGTGAAACTTAAGTTATGCGCGTTTAAAGAAACTTTTGCTTCTTCAGAAGACCAAAATAGGAAACAAGTTTTTTTATCACAAACACAATTTGTTTAATTCCCTAGATATAAAAAATTCTGGACGCAGCAAGTGCGTTATGGTAGTGAATTTTCATAAAAATCTTTTTAATAACAAATATGTGTTTTTTTTAAGAAAGCAGGCATCAAATTTGGTTACCAAAATAACCTATATAGTAAAAACAATGTGCCATGTTCCATTAAAATAACTTCATTGTGTGAAAATGTACAAAAATTTCCAAAAGTTAACTTAAAATGTTCCGGAAAAAAGAAGTTTCTTGGTCAACCTTATAGGTTAATAGCAAATTGAGCTGTTCAAATATGAAACATTTGATCAAAATTCGCTACCATAACGCACTTGCTGCGTCCAGAATTTCTTTTCGTACAAACATGCATTATATTTCGATCGAAAATGCAAAAATGCAATAACATAAGGCGTGTTTGATTAAAAAAAAAAAAAGGAAATTTGTATCACCAACGACTTATGGGCCAGCCTGTGATTGTAGAAATATTATTTTAAGATGAAGCTCAAGACACCCTATAATTAATATATACAAATTTTCTTTATATCTTATATAATAACGGATATATTGAGCTTTATTGATTTTTTACCAAAATTCGACAAAAATTATATACCATTAAATGATAAACTCTATAGCTAAGGCTGCTTACTGCCAAGCATCAGAGAAAGGGTCTATTTGAAATGAATTTTCTGCAAACATTTTAGTAAAATGAAGGACAATGACGGTTGAAACTAAGACTTTAGGGTTTGTAAAACATCCTTCTTGAGACATTTGATTTCTATAGCCCGTATTAGATTTAAGTTATTTGCCTAAATGTTGCCAATTTTGACATTTTAAATCGCCACTTTGACGTTTTTAGAAAAACCTCAATTTATTTTTCTTTAAATGCCTATAACTTTTTTGTCTTTTGACCTACATAGCTAAATTTTGGTATGTGACTTACCTATAAGGACGTAAACCTGCATACCAAATTTGGTTGCCCTTACTTTGTTAATTCCGGAGATATAATTTTTTTTCAAAAGAAAACACAAAATTTTCCGGGAAAACCCGGGCAGATTTTCCTCGCTAACGAACTCGTCCAAGCCATTTGCAAAAGGAATTTTTTCACAAAATTTGATCAAAATCGGCCTATTATTTTTTGAGTTATCGGTGTGATACATATATATATATATATATATATATATATATATATATATATATATATATATATATATATATATATATATATATATATATATATATATATATATATATATATATATATATATATATATATATATATATATATATATATATATATATATATATATATATATATATATATAAACATATAAAAATTGAAACTGACCCAGGATATGTTTTCTGGGGGGCCTAAATAGCGCTCATTTAAAGAAATTTTTTCAAAATTCAAAAGTCGGGATCTCCTCATTAGTGAATTTTTTTTAAGAAAATTCACTAAAATGTTATTCTGTGTTAAAGGACTGGAAAGTATCCAAAAATTAAAAATTAAAGTTTGTCAAAAAAAAACAAGAAGCTAAGCACAATTATACCAACTAGGATTATCCATGGTTACATTTTCATATGCAGTTGACAAAATGTTTTGGCAAATGACAGATAAAACTTCAAACTGACGAACTAAATAATCTGATGGTGGGGGTGTGGGCAAGGACGATTCATGATACAAATAACGAGAGATATGATATTCAGACTACCTATTTTTAGACCTGTCACGCGCATAGTGTCAAGTAGTGAGTCCAATGCAACAATAATATGCTGTCGTGCAGTGTGGTTTGACGTTTCATCACAACCTCTTAACAAATTACGTATTTTACTAATATTTAAGTGCATACAGTTGGAAGTAATAGTGCTGTGATCTATATTATCTGAAAAATACAATATAGGCGTAACTTCAACCGCATTAAACTGACGTATAGAAACTTTTTGATTGACAATGACTTTGATTTAAGTGTGTAGTTGGACTTCTGTAACGTTACTCACCACGTGACGTCATAGGAGGGGGCGGGGCATATGCGCAATATCATATATCTTTTAAGTCATTATATCATGAGGACGATTGGCTTGCTGGTTGACTAAATAATCTAAATACGTAGGTATCTCTGACAACTTGTGTAATGCATGTATGGGGGTGTATTTCTTTATATTTCCAGGAGTTCAGATCTCTGTGGAAGATCAATATTCATATATTTTCTGCCTCCACGGGTTCGAATCAACGTGGAAAGTTAATAATTTTATGTTTTTGGGTTTTCATTTTCAACAGATCAAATTTTCAATTTCTTTATTTTCTAAGCAAAGACTTTTTTGTGGGTTTTCGTCAAAAAAATTAATAATAATAGATAATTATCCTTGATAAGGCTCTATGCAGATATTTGGCGAGTCATTGAATACGTACTTTGAAGAGTGCTATCAGCAACGAAACTGTGGACTGGATTCTTATTGTTTATTAACAGAAAGTGATTGATATGAAGAGAGAAAGAGTATTATCCAAAACTGTATCCTGTGAGACAGCGGCGTTAATTTCTAATTTGTCCGTTTAAACACCATCGACAACCACATCCAAAGAGCTCTTTTTCATGTACTAAGTTATTAATTCTGCAAAACAAGGAAGCATAGCTTGTACTTCCGTTAAACAGTAAACAGCAATACATGAACTGAACATTATCGATAAATTATTAGACTAATAATTTTATTATTTTGATCAATTATTTTAATATATTCAAAGTCAATTATTGTAACTCCTTCTCCGATGATAATGTAAAAACCTTAGCAAGTTAGATGAAATAATTCGATCCTACGTTCTTATGGGTATTCAAGTTTTAAGTAGGTACAATCCTGGTTGTTGCTATTGAATTGACAAATTACTTTAAATTATTAAAACACACGACATCGTAGTGTAGATTGTTAAAATGGCAGTTTATTAAACGAGAGGTCCTGGGTTTGATTCGTGGGAGGTCCAACACAACATTGGTCTGTACCCATATAAAGAGTGCAGTGTTATAATAAATAAAAGTGATAAAAATAGTGCTGCAAATTGAATCATAAGTTTCACATAGCTGTGATAATTTATTCTCTTCAGAAAGGCACTCTCATGGCATGAATTTAGAGCCCATGACTTGACCACAAAGAAAATATTTGTATTCCTGTACTCATAAACTTTCGAAACGTTATGTTAGTAGAGCTTTATTGATAAATGACAATTTTCACCTAATCACCCCTTATTTATCCGCTACCCCCTGAAGCGTTGTTACCCAAAAACAATTCAAAGCGTTCCTTTGTCAGGTAGGTACTAACTGGATACCAAATTTGAAGATAATACCTAAACTCGTTCAAGAGTTATTGCGCCTATTAACGGACAGACGTACATACCGACAGACAGACCGACCGACCGACATACAAAAAAATGTTCGTGTCAGAATCAAGTTTTCTATACGTTTTGAGACTTTTGACGCAGTTTTATCAACAAACGAAAATCGAAATTGTTGTCAACAATATCACACATTCAACCCCTAATTTAATTTCAGAACAGAATACCAGATGTTTGATGAAATTAAAAGCTTTCTAATAAATAACCCTAAAACGTTTTATTACTAGAGTTTTAATGAAAAAATGTCAATGTTCACCAAATCACCCTCCATTCATCCCCTACCCCCTAAAGTAATTTTACCTAAAAACAATCCGAACCGTTCGTTTGTCGAGTGCTAACTGTATGCCAAATTTGAAGACGATATCTCAATTCGTTCTAAAGTTATCGTGGCTATAGGCAGACATACAGACCGACAGACAAAAAAAATGTTTGTTCCCAAATCATGTTTTCTATATGTTTTGATACTTTTTGCGACATTTAAGCGAAAAAGTGTTTTTGAAATATTTGTCGCCGATCGATAATACCACACGTTGTGACAATGTGGAAGTAAAATTGACTGATAATTAGTCTGGAATTCCACAGCTATCAAAAGTGTAATAATTTAAGATCAACAGTATTGATATTGAAATAAAAAAAGGTCGGGACGCAGCAAGTGCGTTATGGTACTACCTAACCGATAAAACTTAATTTTATAAAATATTTTCCTTATTATCAGAAGTTGTAAAAATTTAGTATGTTTATAAATTAAAGCAATTCTATCTTCAAAAGATTTTTTTACATTTTTCAGTTTAGTGTAATAGAGACAAAAGCGTTTGCGATTCTCAATTTGATATATTGTGGAGTGGTAGGGGAAGTAGTGTATACAATATTTTTTAATGTAACCCCATTTAAAAAAATAAATAATGGTCAAATCAGTGGAAGTAGCGGGCCAATTGTGTTCACTCCCTCTGCCTATCCGTCTATTGAAAAAATGTATATTAGGATAGTGTACTCCAATTCAAAAATGAGCAGGTGCATCGTTCATTTGGATCCACATTTTTCTTCGAATGTCAAGTGGAATGTTATCGAGGAGTAACTAGAAGTCGCGCTGTAGAAAATCCAGAAATTTCCTTACATTCAAGGTCCGATAGGGTTCGATAACATGATTGCCTGTGATACCTCCACAAACGTTAACATTACATCGCTGATCGCTGTTGCCTATCGATAGTGAGGAACAAATGTTTGTTTTCTGTATCATAATAATGAAAATTATGTCTATTTACTAGTCCATTATTGTGGAAAGTAGATTCGTGAGTAAATAATACACAGTTGAAAAAATCAGGATCATCTCCAACATTATCGAGAACCGACAGACAAAAATCATGTTTTCTATATGTTTTGATACTTTTTGCGACATTTAAGCGAAAAAGTGTTTTTGAAATATTTGTCGCCGATCGATAATACCACACGTTGTGACAATGTGGAAGTAAAATTGACTGATAATTAGTCTGGAATTCCACAGCTATCAAAAGTGTAATAATTTAAGATCAACAGTATTGATATTGAAATAAAAAAAGGTCGGGACGCAGCAAGTGCGTTATGGTAGTGATTTTTCATAAGAATAATATATTAGTCATTTATCGTTGAACTCTAACATAAATATGTATACAGTAACTCAAACAAAGCAGTTGGGGTAGAGGATTTATACTCAACAAAAAATAAACTTGAAAGCTGAACATAAAATATTCTTGTGGTTCATGCATTGAGGGTGATTGTATACATGCAGGAGTGGAAGAAGTACCCCCAGTACCAAGAGGGTGTCTGCCCCCTCACCCAAAAACGCGTGGGGTTCTCCTTTTCCTTGTGCAAACATACAACCAGCTTCAAGGTTTAAAGCACAATAATTTTTTGGGAGCACCCCCAATAAAGTTACCTGACCTGAGGCGAATATGGGTGCTGTGCGGGGTAGACAGAGTTTAAAGGATGTATTGCTGTAAAATAAACGCATCTTTCCAAAATTCGGCCTTGTGGGTTTTTAGCATTTTCCTCTTAAATTTCCTCCACGCCCAGCACCGATATTCATTTTTGTTCCTTAACTTTCTTGGGAGTTGTTTGCACCAAATTTGTCTTGTGGCTTGTGCATCCAGGTAAGGTTCTAGGGATGTTTCTAAAAAAAATTCTAAAAACCCTCCGTGCAGTATACTACAAATTTACCGATATTACACTACTTCGTCGCCTATAATGTCTTTTGCAAATAATATAGAATACAGCACTCAATTAAATATATTCACTTGCACTTTTACTTCTTTTTTATTTTTATATTACATATACAAGTACAAGATAAGTATAATTAAGCGAGGGGCCTTAATTAACATTGGGGCAACACAAACTTGAAAAGTAGATAAGTTAGTTAGAGCGCGTTAACAGTCATAAACTTGATTTCATTATCATGTCAGAGTAGTATTCTGATCATAAAAAATTACTTCTAACTGTATGCACACAAAAATACATTTATAAAATCTAATAAAAACAACAGTTTCGTAATTTGTTAAGACGTTATGAGATGCGATGAAACGTCAAACTCACTGTACCGCAGCATAATATTATTATGTTGCGACTGTTACCACCCCCTAACGTCATGCGCGTGAAAGTGCAAAAACAGGTAGCCGCATTATCAAATCTCTCTAGTAATTGTATCATGTCTAAAACCTAGAGGCTAAATTTCCAATTTGATATTGACAACTCACAATAAATGACATTACCACATAATGACAAATGACAGCGGAGCTCCAGCATGAACGTGGTCTAACAACATTGTCAGATATAGTAAATTAGGATTAGAGGGATACATAAAAATCATGAGAAATGGGTAATTCGAAATTTACAGGTATTAAATTCAGCTATGGATTACGGTATTTTTTAACTACCTAACCGATAAAACTTAATTTTATAAAATATTTTCCTTATTATCAGAAGTTGTAAAAATTTAATATGTTTATAAATTAAAGCAATTCTATCTTCAAAAGATTTTGTTACATTTTTCAGTTTAGTGTAATAGAGACAAAAGCGTTTGCGATTCTCAATTTCATATATTGTGGAGTGGTAGGGGAAGTAGTGTATACAATATTTTTTAATGTAACCCCATTTAAAAAAATCAATAATGGTCTAATCAGTGGAACTAGCGGGCCAATTGTGTTCACTCCCTCTGCCTATCCGTCTATTGAAAAAAGGTATATTAGGATAGTGTACTCGAATTAAAAAATGAGCAGGTGCATCGTCCATTTGGATCCACATTTTTCTTCGAATGTCAAGTGGAATGTTACCGAGGAGTAACTAGAAGTCGCGCTGTAGAAAATCCAGAAATTTCCTTACATTCAAGGTCCGATAGGGTTCGATAACATGACTGCCTGTGATACCTCCACAAATGTTTGTTTTCTGTATCATAATAATGAAAATTATGTCTATTTACTAGTCCATTATTGTGGAAAGTAGATTCGTCAGTAAATAATACACAGTTGAAAAAATCAGGATCATCTCCAACATTATCGAGAACCGACAGAAAAAAATCACAACGCGTAATGAAGTCTCTTTCACTTAAATGTTGGTGCATCTGAATATGATACGGATAATATTTGTTTTTCTCAAGAATTCAAGTTAGTCACTTGACTTAATCCTATTTCATTGGAAATTTTTCTAATGCTGGTGGTTGGATTTTCCGTAACCTACAGTAGTACATTCAGCACTTCCTCACTATCACCAGTAATTGGCTTAGTTTTGCTTACTTTTTAGTGTGCAACAATACCACTAACACGAAAGCTTCTAAATAATTTGTCAAACACCTGTTCTTATGGATTTTCTCGATCAGTATATTTTTGAGCATAGACTCTTGATGTCAGAAGACAATTTTCCATGCATTCTCTAAAGCATAGTATCATGTCTATCCTCTCTTGGAGTGAGTACTGTTTCGTATTTGAATATATTTAACAGGAAGATTCTCAACAACTAAATTATGACTGTTTAGACATTCTGATTTGATTTGACATATTGAAAACAAGACTGTAGCGAACTAGGTTGTGTTTGAAAGTTTCGTTTTAATAATGACACTTACAATCATAAAAGTATGAATAGCATGAAAACCACTGCATTTGGGTATAGGGAACCCTAGTGTCATATGGAAGGAAATTACTTTTTATATAAGATGGATCAACAAAATACAGGGTGTTCCATTTAACATAAATAAGCTAATCTACTTTGAATGTGTCATTAATTGAACATGAATTTTTCAACACCCTGTAAATTATTACGAAGTATTGACTACAGTGGTTGATGGAGTAACAAGTCCATCGTCGCAGGCTAGTGAATTTTCCTTTCGATGCTGTCTTACATGGAAGTTTAGATTTTTTCGAAAACCTCATATTCATCAAAAGATCAAGATACCTGCCAAGCAGTAATAGATAGCTATATGAATTCTTTAAGAAAGTGAGCCTTATTTTTTCCATACAGTTCACAATTGTTATCCAATATAAGGTGTTCCATAAGAAAAACATAACTTTGAGGTGTCACACTTTATTGGATCACCTGTGTATTTGGAAATAATTTTAAAATGTAGCCCTTGTTGACCTACATAATCCTCCATCATTAATAAATCGATATAATAAAATATATAGACGTGAGACTCCGTGCGGTTAGTCGTGGGGCACCGTGTGCATATATATATATATATATATATATATATATATATATATATATATATATATATATATATATATATATATATATATATATATATATATATATATATATATATATATATATATATATATATATATATATATATATATATATATATATATATACAGGGTCATTGATGGTCGATGGTAGGTTAGACGTTTATGGAAAACGGGACATAGGATTAATCTGAAAATTTGGATACTGCCATAAATAGGCACGACCTGTCTTTCTAAAATATTTTTATTTTGGCGGTGTTGCCGTTTCTACTAAAAAGTACTAACAACTTTCTTATTTTTAATGAAACACGATGTATATTATTTTGTTTTTAGAATTAAAATTTCTTTATGATAATTTTTTATTAATAGTTTTCTATACCTATCTAGATCGGTTTTCGAGATAATACCTATTCAATTATTTTTTTCTCAGAAAAATGGTCCCACTAAAATTTTAATTTAGCTGCCATTGGAATCCATAGAAGGCTGAAATGTTGCCCACAGTTTGGAAAGCCTGGTATTTAATAGTTACCTGAATAGATTCATTTTATGTTATACAGGGCGGTTTAAAATTGATGATTTTAACGTGACACACAAAAAAGTCCGAAACCTTAGTTTTTCAAATAGGACACCCTATATATTCTTTAAAATTCTGAAAAGCAATTAAATTTCCTCCAAATTGATGTATCATAGTGGTATACCTAGCTCGTCAAGTTTTGGAAATAATCGCAATAATTAATGAAAAACACATGATCTTTACATAATTTGCATTAGTTGGTCATGCAACGCCATCTGATTTAACAATTGCTTAATTGTTTACTCTGTTTGACAGACGCCGAAGTTTTAAGATTCACTTGCGATTTTCCACTTAATATTTATTTGAAAACAAGTTAAGATGGAGCGAAATAATTACTCAAATGAAGTTTTGATGACACTATTTATTCTTCATGGACAATGTGACAAAATTGTAGCAAGAACATGTAAGAAATTCAATGAAATGTATCATGAATTGCAACCAATGAGCGAAATATAGGTTATGCGAATACAGGAAAATTTTTTTTTCAATTATTATTTATTATTAGATTCTAAACATTTTACAACAAATTCTCAAAATATCTTCCATTGACTTCTAAGCACTTCAAAATCCGGCGATGTACACCATCAGTTGTCGCTTTATGTATTTCATTAGCATCTAGTTGGTCGATGAAATTCATCACACGTCCTCTTTACTGTCCACGGGTGTCGTATACCTTTTGTGTTAAAGTACCCCAAAGATAGAAATTCAGGTGTTGAAGTGTTATAAATTTAAAAGGATGCATATTGTGATTGGCCAGAATCTTTTACACCGCTTAATAAGTTACGCCTAAATCATATGCTGCACTTTGGATGGAAGTTTGTGGATATGCGTGGAAATAGGCTAAAACGTTCACTATATTTTCTTCATTCGACGTTACAGGCCTTGGCAAACTTCGAGTTGCCCCCAGTTTTGAACCATAATTGATAAAATTATCTTGTGTTCGCATAAACTTTCTTTCGTTCATTGGTTGCAATTCAGGATACATTTCATTGAATTTTCTACATGTTCTTGCTACAATTTTGTCACATTGTCCATGAAGAATAAATAGTGTCATTAAAACTTCATTTGAGTAACTATTTCGCTCCATCTTAACTTGTTTTCAAATAAATATTAAGTGGAAAATGGCAAATGAATCTTAAAACTTCGGCGTCTGTCAAACACAGTAAACGATTAAGCAATTGTCAAATCACCTGGCGTTCCATGACCAACTAATTCAACTTATGTGAAGATCATGTGTTTTTTTAGTAATTATTGCGATTATTTCCAAAACTTGACGAGCTAGGTATACCACTATGCTAGATCAATTTGGAGTAAATTTAATTGCTTTTCAGAATTTTAACTAATATACAGGTGTCCTATTTGAAAAAATAAAGTTTTGGCCTTTTTTGTGTGTCACGTTAAAATCATCAATTTTAAACCGTCCTGTATAACATAAAATGAATCTATTCAGGTAACTATTAAATACTAGGCTTTCCAAACTGTGGGCGACATTCCAGCCTTCTATGGATTCAAATAGCAGCTAAATTAAAATTTTAGTGGGACAATTTTTCTGAGAAAAAAATAATTGAATAAGTATTATCTCGAAAACCGATCTATATAGGTATAGAAAACTATTAATAAAAAATTATCATAAAGAAATTTCAATTCTAAAAACAAAATAATATACATCGTGTCTCATTAAAAATAAGAAAGTTGTTAGTACTTTTTAGTAGAAACGGCAACACCGCCAAAATAAAAATATTTTAGAAAGACAGGTCGTGCATATATATATATATATATATATATATATATATATATATATATATATATATATATATATATATATATATATATATATATATACGAGGGTATATTGTTATCTATTTAGCCTGGAAACTTTCTAGGGCTACGAAAATTGAATTTAGTCATTATGGTAACATATATAACGTTTTATGAAGAGAATAATTACAAAACTGTAAATTTTTTAAAACAACTTGAAGAAGTGAAAGCATTCCGGTTCTCCACGACCCAAAAAATTCGGCGTTCACAAGTCGGCTGGTAAGGCTCTTGCTTTAGTTTTCTAGAACAAAGATAGGATAATTCTGGTAGATTTTCTGAAACAACGTAGAAATCTCACGAGAACATACAGTATGGAATTTCTAGCTAAATTACGCATGAAAAGCCTGGAAGAATGCCGCTCAAAAATAGCCAAAAGTGTGCTTTTTTCGCAACTAACGCCCCTGCTCACAAGTCGTTGATTGCACTGCAAACAGTGGATAAATTTGGTTTTGAATTGGTTAACGACCTGCCTTATTCTCCGGATTAGCACCATCAAACAACTATTTATTCAGAAAGCTTTAAAACATATGAAAGGTAAATGATCAGCAACAAACGACGAATGATATATGTGCCGTTGGGGGTACGGGGTGATTGGAAGGCCAAGATAAACATTTTTTTACAATAGAGTTTAGAATTACTTTATCAACGTTCTGATGAATGTGAAAGTCTAATTCTCAGTTTCACAAAGCTTGATTAAATATTTAACGGCCGGTTAGTTAATCAAGGCTTAATACAACCAATCACAGCTACAAAATTGAAATACAAATACATTAACACCCAGTGCAATTTAAAGTGCAATGGACTCTATCAAAGTGAAGCATTATTTTTTGAAAGAATAATGAAGCAACTTTAAAGGCAGGTTGCGCCAACAAGGTCGAACTTTACAGAATATTGCTGATATAATGTAATCAAAAATATCAACAATAAAAAGAATGTTGGAAAGAAATAGAAAATACGGCGATCCCCAATACAGATGTTGGGTCCGCTCCGGACGTGTCAGGAAAACCACGAGTAGGCAAGATCGTTCTATTCTTTGAACAGTCACTAACGCTACAAAGATCATCATCAATTTTCGAGCAACAACAGGAACAATAAGGATTTTGACACAGACGATTCGAAGAAGACTGCACGAGCGTGGACTTATGCCCGTCTCGTGAATGCTGAAAGGTACCGCTATATGTGTAGCAATGAAATTATTATACCCTTTGCTCTAAACTTTGGGGGCAGTTTTATTTTAATAGACGATAATGCCCATCCACACAGAACTAGAATCGTCAAGAGGTTTTGAGAGAGAATAATATTGAACGAATGAATTGGCCTGCAAGATCCGCAGATATCAATGTTATTGCGCACTTGTGGAGCATGATGTAAAGAAGATTGAATGAGGGAGAGCATAAATTTAATAGTTTGGATGAAATGGTGATGGCAGTTCGGGTACAGTGGGAGGCTATTTCGCAGGATTTCCTTGCGAACTTGGTAAGCAGTATGCCAAAAAGGTAGAGGAAGTTCAGCTTGTTAATGGTGGTCCCACTCGATCTTAAGTCTCATTTTCTTAATTACGAACTAAAATGTTATTATTAAATGTTGTTTTTATCATTAATTATTTCATAATAAACCGGAACCAACAGCATAAACAAGAAAAATATTAAAATTTTAGCCAGCCTATATAATGTAAACACCTCATTTGGACAAAACATCGTCTAGTTAGAAAAAACTAAAGTAAATAAGCTTTCAAAGCACGCAAGGCCCATCAAAACCCGTCAACGCGTTTCCAATTTGCAGCGCTTTCAAAATATCTCTACCAAGATCTTCACAATTTCTTTGTTTCGCCCTGTATAAAGTTCCTAAATAAAAAGCTAGCAATATTAACTCACTTATTATCCATAATGGGATACGATATTTATATTTTATACAAAATGGCGGACAACGAAACTTTTCCAACTGCTTTATTTTACACCCAGTATAATATGAAGTTATTAAATTTTCCAAAAAATCGTGTTATGCATAATATAGACCAAGTGGGAGATTGCGCAGTGCAAAACACCTCAAGAAACGTCAACTTTGAAAAAGTAACAGCTAATTGGAACTTGTACTAAAAGTTGCTTTTGCCGATCTTTTTGTTGACCACTTTATATGAATTTTAGTGACTATACAAAAAACTTAAATCTTATGCCATCCTTTAACCCCCAAAGGCAGCAAACTTCTTTTAAATTGTTTTATGGACATAAAGATAAAGCTAGAAATTGTAAATGTGACACATTTTATAGCATCTATAAAGGCAACTTGCTTACTAAAGTTCAGTAAAATAACTTTGTTAAGATAAAATAAGTCTGGACGTAGCAAGTGCGTTATGGTAGTGAATTTTCATTAAAATGTTTTTAATAGAAAATATGTTTTTTAAAATGGAATCAAATTTGATTACCGGTATAACCTATATAGTAGAAACAATGTACCATATTTTATCAAAACAACTTTATTGTTTGAAAATGTACACAAATCTGCAGAAAATAAATCTAAAATGTTTCGGAGAAAACTGGTTTCCTAGCCAACGAACCTTAGACTAATAGCAAATTGGTTTATTGAAATTTGAAGCATTTAATGAAAATTCGCTACCCAAACTCACGTACTGCGTCTAGATTCTTTTTTCTTGTAAACATGCATTATAATTCGACAAAAGAATGCAAAATGCAATAATATAAGGTACCCCCACCCTGTGATTGTCAAAATAATTTTATTAGATGCCGCTCAAGACACCCTATAATTAACGTATACAATTTTTTTTTGTATCTTGTATAATAACGAATATATCGAGCTTTATCGTAGAAATGCGTCGCCCTGTATATATTTAAAAAGATAAAAACTGAAACTAACCCCGGATATGGATTCTAGGGGGCCTAGTTTGCACTCATTGGAATAAATCTTTTCTAAATTCAAAATTCGCGGTCTTCTCTTTTTCTAGGAAAATTCGCTAAAAATTATAGAGTATTAAATCATAAACTCTATAACTAAAACTACTGCCAAAGCACCAGAGAAAGCTTCTATTTAAAATAAATTTTCTGGAAATATTTTAGAATAATTAACGACAATGACAGTTGAAGCTGAAACTTAAGGGTTTGTAAAACACACTTCTTGAGTCATTTTCTCTACATCACCCGTATCCAAAAAAACTTAATTTATGTCTGTAATATACAATAGATTTTGTTATCCACACAAAATATTTAGTTTTCGTGCGTTTTTATGTCATCAGTGGCTCCCAAAATATTGTCTTTAAATGTCTATAATTTTTTTGGTTTTAAGTTACAGTTCCAAATTTTGGCATGTAGTTGACTTTTAATAGTGTAAACCTACGTACCAAACTTTGTTATTTCCGGAGATATAAAAATTTTCCGGGAAAAACTGGATTTTCCTGGCTAACGAACTTATCCAACCCATTTTCAAAAGGAAGGTTTTCAGCAAATTTGATCGTAAGCGGCACATTTTTTGAGTTATCGGTGTGACACAAATATATATATATATATATATATATATATATATATATATATATATATATATATATATATATATATATATATATATATATATATATATACATGTAAAAACTAAAACTGACCCCGGATATGGGTTTTAGGGGTCCTAGTTTGCACTCATTTGAAGAAATTTTTTCAAAATTCAAAAGTCGCGATCTCCTCATTAGTGATTTTTTAAAAGAAAATTCACTAAAAACTTAGTTTTTCCAGAAGAAGTTTGTAGGACTGTTTAACGGAATTATCCAAGCTACATAGAAAAGGAAGGGGCTTGACTAATTTCATAAAAATTGATCGATAACTTTTTTAGTTTGACAAATGGCAGATACTAGCATATGGCTACCCTGACAGCATGATTAACAAAAATATAAACTATAGGTATACAAACTAGAAAAAATTACAGTTAGCTGTAATATTTTTCTTTCGCTGTAGTTATGAGCATAAAACAATTAGAGTTACCAGCTAAATGTATATTTGCATCAATTAAAAGTAAGTCAATATATTAGAAAAAATATGTTATGTAAATACTAAATACATTATTTTCTTGGTCGGAAAAGTGGCTGTAAATAACTGGTTTAAAGAAGTCGAAGTATTTTTTTATTTAGAAACTGTAAAACAGTTAGACCGCCCTTGGGAAAAGTGTTCGAATTAAGGGCGACTATGCTGGAAAATAAAAATAATTTGTTTGCAGCCTTTCATTATACAGGCTGTCCATTGTAAACGGGTGCCCCAGGGTTTTCCCGAAAACTGCCGAAAATTTCGTAAAACCCTAAAACACGTCGATCTTGCTTGTGAGGGGACAGAACTGCATTCCACCACTAGCGGGTGTGACTTTCACCCCCTTAATTTGAATACGGATGGAAGATCGAGTGGTACCTTTTTAGAAAGCTCTTTTGATTATCTATTCAAAGGTACAATTGTAAAATCTACCTATTAGTTTTCTAGATATTTGCTTTCAAAACTTGAAAATATAGAATCTAAATTAGTACTATGTATTTCAATTAGTTTTTGAAAAATTATAAAATCTTTACTGGACACTGGATATTAGAAAAACTTATTTTTAGTCTTGTGTTTTCGTTGATAAAGTGTTAGAATTGGTAGAAAGAAGTAAAAATGATGATAATCGGTAGGTACGTTTTTGGTAATTTTTCGTCATGTTTTCTGTTACTTTAAATTCCAATGTGGATTTTTTTTAATAAGTTTTTTTACTAAATTTGTTTTAACGTGTTGTTCATTTGAAATTAATTTAATACCCACGACTCACATATTCCAGACCGCGTTGAGAAGAGCAATTGCTAGTATTTTTACCGAAAAGCATCCTGACAAAAAAGTAAGCAATTTCGGTTTGCAATAAGAAGCAGGGGCGAGTGTACTTTACCCAAGATGGGTAAAATGAAAATACCAGCATTCGTCAATTATCCACAGCAACGGGTATAGCTCGATCTAATATGCACAAAATGTTGCAGCCCTACAAATAGCACCCCTACACAATAAAGTTGCTACATGAGGTTAAATAAAGATGATAATGGCAGGAGGCTCCAATTTTGTGAAGACAAGAGTGAAATAATTGTAAATAATCCAGAGCTGCTTTATAACACTTGTTTTTCTAACGAATGCACGTTTTCATTAACCAGAGCTGTCCACAGACATAGTTGCCGCTACTGGAGTGAAAAATTCTCATTTTGTATAGGAAATCCAAAATCCCGAAAAATTAAACGTTTGGGCAGCGATTATAAGAAATCGAATTTTTGATCCAACTTTCATTTCTCGTAATTTGACTGGAAAGGTGATTCTAATTTGCTTGAGAATTATATCAATGTTTTGATAAGCGGAATATTGGAAAATGGCGATAATCATAACATTAATCACCTAGATTTTCAGCAGGATGGTGCCTCTCCTCTTTATGCAGTTGTGGTTAGGAGATTTTTGGCTAATCATCATTCAACTAGGCTGTTCTTTTATTTTAACTAAAAGCTCATCTACAGGGGATGCAATGTTGAAAATTTACGAAGCTTATTCGGAGATTAAGCTAGTGTATAATTTAGCTGTGTCCAATTTTTTGTTTCTGGTGAGTAGATTGGAAGAAGAGGTTCTATTTGAATCGCCAGCTAGATCTCCATACCTGAGTCCTCTTGACTTTTTCTATGGGGATATTTAAGAAACAAGGTACTCGTATTTCACACTCAACCACAAAATCTCCAGGAACTGAGGAAGATAATTACTACTGAATTCCACAGAATAACCCCGGATATTGGAAAATGTCAGAAGAGGATTTGATTAAAGCTGTATTATTGTATGGAAGCCAGCGGTAGGCAGTTTGATCAATTATTAGATTAAAAATACAATTGCTGATTTCTTTTTTACAAAACATCCAAATCTCTTTTTTTTTAGAGTAAGTAATAACGGGTGTTTAATATTAGTGGAGCCACACATTATAAAAAAGAGCTTTAGTTGCGGTTTAAAACGATCTAATCATAATTGCAGCATCAAACACGAAATTGATACTAAAGGGTGTCTCAACAAGAGCGGCGGATTTAATTTTCAAGGAAAACACTTTTTTTTCGAATTAAGCGTGTATTTATATGTCAACGTGAAGAGAAATAGTTGTCATTAAACATGAAAAAGGATATCCGACAAATGGCCACCAAGAAACATCTGGCACGGGCTCATTATTTTCTTAAATTTATGTTAAGTTTTTCGCATAACTGTGGCTCAATTTCGCCAATAACGTGTCGTATCTCTTCTTTAAGGTGTTCAACGGTTTGTGACTTGTTCGCATACACCTTTTCCTTCATGTGGCCCCATAAAAATAAGTCCGCCGGCGTTAGATCGTACGATCTTTGATCGCCCAACCAAGAGATGACACGGTCTGGAAACTTGATCCGCAGTAACTCCATGGTTTCGCGTGCTGTGTGGCGGTCGCATCGTCTTGTTGGTATGGCATATGCTTCACATTAATACGATCCAATTCGGGCCGCAAAAACTTTGTGAACGTTTCGTGATTACGGACACCGTTAACAGTTAGCGCATTTGCAGCCGTATTTTCTAAGAAATGCGGTCCAATCACTCAGCCAGCCCAAAATGTGCACCAAGCAGTTACTCGTGGCGGATGCATTAGTTGTTCGAGTATTACACGAAGATTTTCAGCACCCCAAATTCAACAATTCTGCTTATTTACGTACGGATTGAGTTAAAAATGTGCATCATCAGAGAAAATGATTTTATTCGAGGAATCCGCATCAATTTGGTTGTGCTCCCGTACCCAATTAACGAATCCACGGCGCTGCGCAAGGTCCCTTGGCTTGAATTCTTGCGTACCTTGTACGCGTAACCTTGTACGCGTGCAAATGCAGATTATTTGTCAAAATTCGATGCAGAGTGAACCTGGTAATGTTCAGTTCTTGACCACGATGCCTAATGGAAGTTTTCGGACCCTCGGCCACATTTTTCCTCACTGCGGCTATGTTTTCACGGGACCGACCAGGAAAGCGACGAACAATGGTCCTCTCGTCCATCAACGTGAATTTTGTCTCAAATTTGTTAATGAAACTGCCGACTCATTTGGCGCATTATTGCGACCGAAAATTGTAGGTCATTTGCGAGCTTTTTCCGCAAAACTTTCCCCATTTTTGTAAGTTGTCACAATAACTAAACGTTGATCGTTTGAATACTGCTCCATAACTTCTAATTGCGTGGTCTGTACATGACAGCTGTCAACAAATAGACACCCTACTACTCGCACAAATAAAACGGCGGCACTTTAAAATCCGACGCTCTTGTGGAGACACCCTCTATTGTTTTACACGTTTTATATTGACGTTTTGAAAGCGAATATCTAAAAGCCTGGACGCAGCAAGTGCGTTATGGTAGTGAATTTTCATAGAAATGATCTGACACAAAATATTTTATTATAACTTTTTTTTCTGGTCACATAGAAATCTAAATTTTGCTGTATAGTTTACTTTTTATATCGTAAACCTACCTACCAAATTTGGTTATCATAGATTTTTTTTTTTTATAATTTTTTTTAATGAAAACTCAAAATTTGCCCGGAAAACCTCGTCCGATTTTTCTGGTTAACGAACTAATCAAAGCCATTTACAAAAGGAAGGTATATGCCAAATTTTATCGAAATCGGCCTATTATTCTTTGAGATAAAAATTTTGAATTATATAAATTCTGTTAGGGTTCAAAAAGGTGTTTCCCTCGCAAGCAAAATCGACGTGTTTTAGGGTTTTTCAAAATTTTTAGCAGTTCTCAGGAAAATCCTGGTGCCACCTTTTACAATGGACACCCGTATAGCACAGGAGCAAAGCATAAAAGGACTGGCCTCGTATATATCTCCACGAAACTGTGAGTTGAAAGTTGAAAAAATAACTTGCATGATTTGTATTACCTACAACATTTAATTTAAACTGTAGTGACCTGATTTATCTAAATATATTAATTCATTTGAAATAGTCTGGTAATAATGTTTGTAAACATTGGCAACACTGAGTGCGATACAGACCTCTGCTCTGCTGCTCCTGCTATGAGCGCTATGCGATATGAATTTGTTCTACTGCCCTTGTTTCGCGCACTCGCCTTGACTTGGTTGTTGCTTGCTGCTGCCTATGCCTTTGGATTATTACTCGACGACGACGTTGACGGTCTTTCGATTTCGTTCGAAAAGCGAAACCTGGAACATACACGTTTACCGTTTACTAATACTTTTACCTACAGCATTCGTCAATAATAACAAGCAGGTTCCACGTCGCTAATCGCTAATGTGGTTTAATGTATGTTTATTTATACATTATTTGAGTAAACGATGTGTTTAATAGTCATGTGGTTAAAGTGCTTTAGCAAATCATATGCATGTGTTTGTATTAAGTTATGTACGATTTTACTGATTAATTGGTTATTTATTTAGCTTTTATTTTATGGCAAATGATAACAATTAGCAAATAGGTGCGCGAGTTACAATGGCAAATACTTTTGAATAATAACACTCCACTTTAAATGAAATAATAGACATTTAACACAAATAGGTACCTATGTACAGTGTCCACTGTAAACTTATTTCTTTTATACCTAACTGCCCTATCAATTGGAATGTTGAGGATATCATCACGCAATACTGCTTTGTCATTTTGGCTTATCCAACTAATGCTGTCTCAATGTGCCAGGCCGTCGTCAGCCTGATTATCTGTCAAACCCCCAACTGGTATGGTGAAACTCAGGTTACATAACTGGCATGGTCGAGTAATTTTTGACCTAGTCCTAATTTCTGGGTGAGGAAGTAATTTTTACGTTGCAAAGTATATAAGTTGCTTATTCTTCGCAATTCCGAAGAAAATATTTCATTTTTGACACAAAATTGTATTGTTTTCGCTGTTTGACGACTAATTGAGAAACTTGACCATGTGAAATACAGTACCTAGCTCAATTTTAGTTGTTTTCCACAAATTTCCAACTTGAGCAGCATAAATATAATGCAAAGTATTGAAAATATGAACTGAAAACTAACCTCTTCTCACAAAAAAATAATCAAAATACTTCGTGTGAAAAAACAGACGGTCATCTAATTCACCGAACTGAATTCACTCTATTTTGACATATGCTCTACAGTAATTTTTCTTCATTATATGTTAGGTGCAAAAAGTGCCCCCACATTGTATACAGAATGTAGAATGCTTCCTATCGAGAGTACTTGGTCATTCTTTACATCTTCTTCGTTTTGGTGGTCGTGCTCTTCATCTAGGGGTGGTTCTGGGATTTGAAGAATTTTTTTATCTTCTCACGAGTTTCACGTGAAACATGCTGCTTGTCATAAGGATGTCTCGTATAATCCTAGATCAGTAAAAGCCCAAGCTTCTTCAAGAATTCTCTCCTACTCATTTTCCAATTTATATCGGCAAAAGGGAGCAGAACATGACTGTTGGCTCCAGCTATGTTGATCAGGGCATAAAAATTGCCAATGGCCGACGTCGAGTTCTGCGATTACTCGAATAGACGGCATATTTTTTGTCTAATGAGTCCACTCCACCCTTCGTACAATTGTAGAAGTCAATGGTTTCGGGCTTCTGGGAATTTTTATTGACCACACCGTCATAGTGAAGAGAGAATACAAGACTCACAGATTTGTTCTTCTTTGGGGCAAATGATACAATAGTAGTATCTCTTGTGTATGCAAATAAAGACGAAAGTACTTCTTTTATTTTATTTGGCAAAAACTGAGGAGGACCTTCTCTTCTTTTTTCTTCTGGTTCCTACATAGGTTATTGCACTTTTTTCAGCTCGTCGATAAGTTTCAGTGAAGTGAACCCATTTCCTGGGATATTGAACATTTTTTGGACGCTACTGTAGACGAAGGCCTTCAACAAGTAATGGGTTCTCGAGTCACAAAGGCAAAATATTTTTATTCCGTAACGTTGTGGTTTACTTTTCATATATACACGAAAACGACATCTACCTCTGAACCGTATAAGCATCTCGTCGACAGTTTCATACATACAGGAGCTGTAATTATTTTTGCAATTATCAATGATCTTTTGGAGAATTTGTGATATTGCTACCACATTGTCTCCATTAGATATTCTACGCTGCTTTGTATTCACATCGTTAAATCTTATAGCGATCAATAGAATCTGAAATCATTTCAGAAACATTGTAAGTCTAAAAATGTGTCTTCCTGTACCATCTGTGGCCCATAAATCTTTAGAACCTTCATGAGCTGATTTAAAGATACAACTAAGGTAAAGTAAGCCAAGAAAGGCTTTGAGTTCAGTTTTGTCCACATGATCAGTGAAGAAAGCAGTGTTTCTATATCGCACACTCAGCTCTGTTATTTTGGAATTTGTATGCTCCAGAATAATGTCCTAAATTTCATCTGTAAACAAAATAGACCAGGCTTTATACGGCGAAGTGAGTTTGTTCGTTGCTGCATTTAAGCCCTGGTAATTATATGATGTTTTCTGCCCTTGTCCTTTTTGGAGGAGTTTCTACCAACTTGAAACGATTACGACCTTAAAAATGTTCGTTTATGTTCTTTTGTTGATTCTTCACTATCACCATCTACTTCATTTTCAGTATCGTGATCGGAATGTTCACTGTTATTCACATCACATAAATCCTCGCCAGTTTCACTAAACGCGTCGGCTAATTCGTCTAGGTCATCAAGACCATATTGTGATATACGGTTTACAATTTCTTCTAATTCGTTCTAACACTAAGTGAGTGGTGAAACACGAAGCAACGTGCCGTCACCTAGTTCCGGAACCAAGTAGTATGTTGTCACGCCAGCTCCAAATAACACAAATTGTTAAAAAATAAAGACTGTATACAACCAACTAACAATTTAGTAAATTGTCAGCCCATTTCTACCCTAATATAGGGACAAAGTATGTAACAATTAGTATGCCGTACTGACGAGCTCTAATTAGAGCGAAACCGGTCTACGGTTCTAATTGTGGCGAGAATGTATCTAGCCTTACATACTTTGTCCCTATATTAGGGTAGAAATGGGCTGACAATTTACTTTAAAAAAAATTCACTAAAGAGGAGATCCCGACTTTTGAATTTAAAAAAAAATTTCTTCAATTGAGCGCTAATTAGGCACCCTAGAACGGGGTCTGTTTCACTTTGTATGTATGTATGTATCACACCGATAACTCAAAAATAATGGGCCGATTTTGATCAAATTTGGTAAGTACCTAACTAGGTTTTCCTGGAAAATTTTGTGTTTTCGTTCCGAAAAAAATTATATCTCTGGAAATAACATAGTAGGGGCAACCAAATTTGGTACGCTTGTTTGTATTGTAAGAGTAAACCATGTGCCAAAATTTAAGTCTTTAAATTTAAACAGAAAAAAGTTAGGGGCAGTTAAAGAAAAAAAGTTTTCCTCGAAACGTCAAAGTCGCGATTAGAAACGTCAAAATTGGCAATGTTTAGGCGGAGAACGTGAAACGAAGACAGATTATGAAAAGAAAATGTTACAGGAAGAGTGTTCTACAAACCCTCAAGTTTCAACTTCAACCATCATTGACCTTCGTTTTACTAAAATATTTACAGAAAATTAATTTCAAATAGACCCTTTCTCTGGTGCTTTGGCTGTCGGTTTAGTTAACTTAATGCTTTGGCTGTAGGTTTAGTTAAGTTTATGGTTTAACGGTCTATAATTTAAGCTAATTTTCGTAGAACAAATTCGTTAATGCGTTTTTGCGTTTTTATCGAAATATGATGCATGTTTGTAAGAAAAAATCGAGACGCAGTAAGTACGTTTTGGTAGCGAATTTTCATTAAATCCTTCAATAACTCAATTTGCTATTAACCCAAGTTTTGTTGGATATGAACCAACATTTTAAGTTTATCTTCGGAAAATTTTTGTAAATTTTCAAACAATAAGTAATTTTGATAAAATATGGTACATTGTTTCTACTACATAGGCTATACCGGTAATCAGATTAATGCCTGCTTGCATTTGCTATTAAAAACATTTTTATGAAAATTCACTTCCATAACGCACCTGGTGCGTCCAGACTTTTTTTGTTGCAATGGAAAGATACATACTAAAAAACTCTGGACGCAGCAAGTGCGTTATGGTAGTGAATTTTCATAAAAATGTTTTTATTGCAAATATGTGTGTTTTCTGTTTAAGAAGGCAGGCATCAATTTTGGTTACCAGTATAACCTATATAGTAAAAACAATGTGCCATGTTTCATCAAAATAACTTTATTGTTTGAAAACGAACAAAAATTTCCAAAAGTAAACTTTAAGTGTTCCCGGAAAAACTCGTTTCTTGGTCCACCTTATAGGTTAATAGCAAATTGGGCTATTCAAATATGAAGCATTTGATCAAAATTCGCTACCATAACGCACTTTCTGCATCCAGAATTTCTTTTCTTATAAACATGCATTATATTTCGATGGAAAATGCAAAAATGCAATAACATAAAGCGTGTTTGATTAAAAAAAGAAAATTTGTATCACCAACGACTTATGGGCCATCCTGTGATTGTAGAAATATTTTTTAAGATGTAGCTCAAGACACCCTATAATTAATATATATATAAATTTTTTTCATATCTTGTATAATAACGGATATATTGAGCTTTATTGATTTTTTACGAAAATTCGACAAACATTATATACCATTAAACGATAAACTCTATAGCTAAGGCTACTGCCAAGCATCAGAGAAAGGGTCTATTTGAAATGAATTTTCTGGAAACATTTTAGTAAAATGAAGAACAATGACGGTTGAAACTAAGACTTCAGGGTTTGTAAAACATCCTTCTTGAGACATTTGATTTCCGTAGCCCGTATTAGATTCAAGTTATTTGCCTAAATGTTGCCGATTTTGACGTTTTAAATCGCAACTTTGACGTTTTGAGGAAAACCCCAATTTATTTTTCTTTAAATGCCTATAACTTTTTTGCCTTTTGACCTGCATCGCTAAATTTTGGTAGGTAACTTACCTATAAGGATATAAACCGGCGTACCAAATTTGGTTGCCATTACTTTGTGAATTCCGGAGATACAATTTTTTTCCAAAAGAAAACACAAAATTTTCCGGGAAAACCTGGGCAGATTTTCCTGGCTAACGAACTTATCCAAGCCATTTGCAAACGGAATTTATTCACTAAATTTAATCAAAATCGGCCCATTATATATATATATATATATATATATATATATATATATATATATATATATATATATATATATATATATATATATATATATATATATATATATATGGGTATATATATATATATATATATATATATATATATATATATATATATATGTAAACATATAAAAATTGAAACTCACCCCGGATATGTGTTCTGGGGGGCCTAATTAGCGCTCATTTGAAGACATTTTTTCAAAATTCAAAATTCGGGATCTCCTCATTAGTGAATTTTTTTAAAGAAAATTCACTAACAAAAATTATAGGGTATACCACTAAATGCGTTGGTTAGACGTTTCTTTAAATATTAACGTATTTCAATTCTGAAAATTTGTTTTCATGTATAAGACATAACGTTCTTTCCATGTAAAATAGTTTGGAGTCCATATCACTTCCGGTTTAACAGGAAGTAGCGATCAACTTTGTTATTTTAAATAGAATACCCTGTATACTTTTACATATCGTACGTAACATTCTATGTACACCAACGTCAACCACCTTTATCTACCTTCAATTGTTTCAAAGTTATTGTGATTCTTTAAAACATTTATTCATTTGCATTGAAATATTAAAGCCATCCGTTGTCATTTATTAGCGAATTTTTATTTTAAAAAATTCACTATTAGAGAGGTATCGATGGTGAGACTTTGCAAAAATTGTTTCAAATGAGCGCGAACTAGGACCCCTAGAACCCATATCCGGGGTCAGTTTCAATTTTTATATGTTTTTGTATATATATATATATATATATATATATATATATATATATATATATATATATATATATATATACATATATATATATATATATATATATATATATATATATATATATGTATATATATATATATATATATATATATATATATATATATATATCTATATATATATATATATATATATATATATATATATATATATATATATATATATATATATATATATATATATATATATATATCCGTCTGATAACTCAAAAAATAATTAACCGATTTCAATGAAACTCGGCAAGTGCCTTTCTTTTATTAATGGCTTGGATGAGTTCGTTATCCAGGAAAATCGGACGAGGTTTTCCAGGAAAATTTTGAGTTTTCTTTCAAAAAAAAATTTTTTTCTCCAAAAATAACACAGCTGCTTTAATATAATTTACTATATGTGTTGCCTTGGGAGAAACCTTACTACCTACCAAAATTCAACTTTCTAAGTTTATACAAAATTGAGTTATTCAAATTTTAAATTTTCTTTCGAAAACATTTTTTTTCTCTGAAAATTACAAAGTCATTTTAATTAAATTTGGTGGCTATCTTGCCCTAGGAAAGTCCTTACTACATACCAAAATTAAACTTTCTAAGTCTATAGAAAATTGAGTTATTCAAATTTGTAGCATTTCATAAACATTCACTACCATAACGTACTTGCTGCGTCCCGAGCTTTTTTTCATAATTAAGAAGTAAAATTTTGTTATTCGCTAGTACAGATATTAGGTTTGTAGAGTGTATAAGGGTAATTGATCTCATTTATACAGTATGTTCAAAATTTAATGGCAAATCAGGAAAACTTCAAAGATAAAAAACCCAATTTTTTTCAAATGGAACACTGTGTATTTTTACATATTTGGATAGAAAATTTAATTTTTCCTGATATTAACATTTCGTTAAATAAAAGAGAAAAAGAAGGTCTCACAACTAAATTCTATGTCAATATTGAGAATGATTCAACATAATGACTATATGACAATAAATCAGTTTAGATGCCTTTAGAAGAAAAAAAAAACATTAGAAGTATTAGTTTTTAAGAAGCATAAATTGAAAGATATATCACAAATAATATATAGGAATTGGCATTTAGAACGTAGGCCATGAGTTTGACAACTATCTTAAAAATATAAAAAAGCTTTTGTCATTATTTGTCAAAACTGCGTCAACAATTATAGTGGTACACATTAAGCATTATTATCAGTGATATTGCTATTTATATAAGGTGCATTATCTAATTGCTATAAAATTGAAAATATTCCAATGTTGATATTCTGAATTTATTTTGTATTCATGGTGAATGTGGCAAAATTGTGGCCAGAACCTGTAGGATATTTAACAAGGGGTATTCGAATTGACTAGTAATGAACATAAGTCCATTTCGGAATTTTTGGAAACTGGCAATATCAGACGCAAGGTCAACTCTACAAAACCTGTTACAGGTGATGAGCTAAATCAGGTAAATATTTTGGGCGATTTTCAAGCTCATCCGCATAGCTCGATATCGGCTGCTACCCAAGATTTAAGCATTTCAAGAATGTCAATTCAACGAATCCTCAAACAACATGAAATGCATCCTTATACGGAGATTCCGATACATGCCCTTCATAAAGGAGATGTACTTATAAGGCTTCAATATTGTCAAGATATCCAATGAAGACTTCTAGATGAGCCGAATTTTCTGTCAAAAAATAGGTTGGAGTGGCGAGTCTAAATTCACCAGGAAAGGAATCGTAAATAGTCGAAACAATCATTATTGGGCTAGAGAAAATCTGCATGTAAGTAGACAAAGGAGTTTCCAAGAACGATTTAGTTTTAATGTATTCTGCATTATCCAAAATGAAAAGGTGCATTATGAAATTTACAATGAAATTTACAATGAAAACCTTACTTCCCAGAATTATTTAGAGATTTTGAGGTATACAGTAGTTAATTTCATGAATAGCCTACCAGGAAATTTACGTAAAAAATGGTTGGTATCTGCTAGATGGTGCGCCTGTCCACTCTCATAGAGTAGTTCGTCAAGAGCTGACACATATGTTTGGAAACAACTAGATCGGTCCAAATGGGCCTTGCAGGTGACCTCCACGATCATCAGATCTCACCCCCTTAGACTTATACTTGTGGGGACATATAAAGAGCAAGGTTTACTCCAGACCCGTGGAAAGTAGACAAAATTCATTAAATCGAGTAAGGACGGCTTTCCATTAGATCCTGATGAAATACGAAGAGCATATTATGTAAATGAGTCTAAAAAAACTCTGGGCGTAGCAAGTGCGTTATGGAAGTGAATTTTCATAAAAATGTTTTTAATTACAAATATATCACTCTAATGCGAGCAGGCATCAATTTGGTTACCGGTACAACCTATATAGCAGGAACAATGTACCATATTTTATCAAAATAATTATTTGAAAATGTACAAAAATTTTCTGAAAATTAACTTTAAATGTTTCTGAGAAAACTGGTCTTCTATCCAATGAACCTTAGGTTAATAGCAAATTGAGTTATTGAAATTTGAAACATTTAATGAACATTCGCAACCAAAACGCCCTTGCTGCGTTCATACAAAATTTTTCCGGAAATAAAGTTAAATGTTGGTTTCCTAACTAACAAAACTTACTTTAATAGCAAATTGAGTTATTGAAATTTGAAGGATTTGATGAAAATTTGCTACCAAAACGCACTTACTGCGTCCAGATTTTTTCTTTCAAACATATATCATATTTCGATAAAAAATGCTAAAATGCAGTAACGAATTTGTTCTACGAAAATTAGCTAAAAATTATGGACCGTAAAATCATAAACTTCACTAAACCTACAGCGAAAGCATCAACTTAACTAAATCGACAGCCAAAGCATCAGAGAAAGGGTCTATTTTAAATGAATTTTCTGTAAATATTTTAGTAAAATGAAGGGCAATGATGGTTGAATCTGAAACTTAAGGGTTCGCAGAACACACTTCTTGCAACATTTTCTTTTGACAGACCGTATTTGTTTCACGTTCTTTGCCTAAACATTGCCAATTTTGACGTTTTAAATTGCGAGTTTGACGTTTTAAATTGCGAGTTTGACGTTTTGGGGGAAACTACAAAATTTGTTGCTTTAGCTGCCCGTAACTTTTTTGTCCTTAAACTTAAATACTTAAATTTTGGTACATGGTTCACTCTTTATAATACAAATACGCATACCAAAGTGGTTGCCCTCACTTTGTTATTTCCGGAAATATGAATTTTTTTAGAAAGAAAACACAAATTATCCAAGCCACTTGCACACGGATCTCCCCATTAGTGAATTTTTCAAAGAAGATTCACTAAAAAAGAAAATTTGAATCACCAACGACTTATGGGCCATCCTGTAATTGTAGAAATATTTTATAACATGTAGCTCAAGACACCCTATAATTAATGTATACAATTTTTTTTCATATCTTGCATAATGACAGATTTTTTACGAAAATTCGACAAAAATGATAACCGATAAACTCTATAGCCAACACTACTGCCAAAGCATCAGAGGGTCTATTTGAAATGAATTTTCTGGAAATATTTTAGTAAAATGAAGGACAATGACGATTGAAACTAAGACTCCAGGCTTTGTAAGACATTTTCCTTCCATAGCTCATATTAGTTTCAGGTTCATTGCCTAAATATTACCAATTTTGACGTTTAAAATCGCGACTTTTGACGTTTTGAGGAAAACCCAAATTTTTTTTTTCAAATGCCTGTAACTTTTTTCCCCTTTAACCTACAGAGCTAAATTTTGGTAGGTAACTTACCTATGATAATATAAATCCGCGTACTAAATTTGGTTGCCCTTACTTTGTTAATTCCCGAGATATAAATTTTTTTCGAAAGAAAATATAAAATTTTCCGTGAAAACCTCGGCGGATTTTCCTGGCTAACGAACTTATCCAAGCCACAGGATTTTATAACACGGCATTTCTGTACTATACAAGGAAAAAGGGTTAAGGGCAAAGCCGCAAGGAGACAACCACATACACGTGTTTCAAGCTTATTAGCCATCATCAGTACGGTATAGCCAGGTGAAGATGGGAACACTCTGGATGAAGATGCACTGGTTGCCTCTTGTGACTCCGTGTATTTTTGCATCTTCATCCAGAGTGTTCTCATCTTCACCTGGCTATACCGTACTGATGATGGCTAATAAGCTTGAAACACGTGTATACGGTTGTCTCCTTGCGGTTTTGCCGTTAACCCTTTTTCCTTATATATATATATATATATATATATATATATATATATATATATATATATATATATATATATATATATATATATATATATATAAAGTCTGAAACCGACCTCGGATTTGGGTTTCAGGGGTCCTAAATAGCGCTCATTTGAAGAAATTTTTTCAAAAGTCGAGTTCTCCTCATTAGGGTTTTTTTTTTAAAGAAAATTCAATAATACGAATACTCAATTGTATTCAACAGCGGGGGTGTCATATAGAACACTTATAATGTTCCCTATTATTCTATTTGTATTTACCTAATCTAATTTTTGGCTTTTATTATGGTATACAAAATATTGTTTCTTTGTTAATGTCTCGTTACTTCTAATTATTGAAAAGAATCGTGTTTTGTTTGTATGTTTTTAAACAACCTAATAATAAAAAGTGTTCTAATAATTTAATTTTTAATTATTCACTTATCACACTATAACAAACTCATTATAACTGACCCTGTCAACACTATTATTGTCATAACCACCTACTTTTACTCTTTCTAAAAAAGAACACGTTAATAACAGGAAAACTATCGCAGATAGCTATAGGGTGTGCTATATCTAGTCCAGGTAAAATTAAATTTTTTATCCAAATATGTAAAAATATATAGGTGTTCCATTTGAAAAAAAGGAGTTTTTGATCTCTGAAGTTTTCCTGATTTGCCATTAAATTTTGAACATACTGTATAAATGAGATCAATTATCCTTATACATTCTACAAACATAATATCTGTACTAGCGACTAACAAAATTTTACTTCTTAATTATGCAAAATACATACAACGAATGGCTTCAATATTTCAATGCAAATGAATAAACATTTTAAAAAATCAGAATAACTTTGAAACAATTGAAGGTAGATTGAGATGTACACGTTGGTGTACACAGAATTTTACGTACAATCCAAATATGTAAAAATATACAGGGTGTTCCATTTAAATTAACAAAACTGATCGCTACTTCTAGTTAAACCGGAAGTGAGATCGACTCCAAATTATTTTGCATGGAAAGAGCGTTGTCTTATATCTGAATGCAAATTTTCAGAATTGAAATACGTAAATAAGTAGAAAAATATCTGAGCAACGCATTTCCTGGTATACCTATACCTAAAAAGTCTGGACACAGCAAGTGCGTTATGGCAGCGAATTTTCATTAAAATGTTTTTAATAGCAAATATGTCTTTTTCTAATGAAAGCACGCATCCAATTTGGTTACCAGTATAACCTATATAGAGGAAACAATGTAACATATTTCCTCAAAATAACTTTATTGTTTGAAAAGTACAAAACTTTTCCGAAAATAAACTTTAAATGTTCCCGAAAAAACTGGTCCGATTTTCCTGACTAACGAACTTCTTCAAGCTATTTACCTACCTACCAAATATAATTATTTACAAGAAACTTTTCGGCAATACTTGAAAAAAAAATTGAATGAAAATTTGCATACATTTTTTTCACGAAAATCCGAAAACATTTTTTTGCTATAACTTAATAAACATTTGTTATGAATTACCAAAATTTCACAAAAATTTTACAAACAATGATTTCTACGGAAACAAAAAAAATGTATCGACCTCGATTGTTTTTCACGAATAATATAAACGAAAACCACTGAATGCGTCATTTTCATGGGACTCTGTTATATATTGGTAAAAACGCCGTATCATCATTTTTAATATGTGCCAAAAATGTGAAACAACTGAAATAACTCGAAAACGATGAACGCTATCAAATTTTTGTTTACAAACAGGCATTACAATTCGATGGAAAATGCAAAAATGCAATAATATAATAGGTCTTCGATTTAAAAAAAGAAAATTAAGATATATAATTAACGAATACAATTTTTTTTAGTAACCGCAATAGTAGAAATGCGTCACCCTGTATATAGTTAAACAGTTAAAAACTTAAACGAACACTGCATATGGGTTTTAGGGGTGCTAGTTCACGCTCAGTTGAAGAAATCTTTTCAAAATCCAAAAGTCGCGGTCTCCTCAATAGCGAATTTTCGCTAAAAATTATAGAGCATTAAACCATACTAGTGGACCTGTGCATTCGAACTTCGATCGTAATTCTTTAAATAATTTTTAAATTTGAACGTTATTGATGTTCTTTTGTCATATAGTATATATCTATCTCTATTCTTAGTGAGTCTGTTTGATCAAAGAATTTTATGTGTTTTACATTTCACGTATTAATTAACGGTCGGCTCAGAACGGGGGAATCCGACACATAAATTAAAACAAGGCATTGTTTAATCTATTTGTAATACATATTGGACATATATTTTATCTTTCTACACTCAGTCTCCATATGAACTTTAACAATACCAAATCTCACACCCCTCCGTGTGCGCAATGTGCTTAAAAAGGGGTACAACATTTTCTCTTCACTCTATACCTAAAACTACTGACAAAGCATCAAAGAAAGCTTCTATTTGAAATACATTTTCTGGAGACTTGTTCATAAAATAAAGGATAATGACGGCTGGAGCTGAAACTTAAGGGTTTGTAAAACACACTTCTTGCGACATTTTCTCTAGATAACCCGTATTGGTTTCATGTTCCTTACCTAAAAGTTGCCAACTTTGAAGTTTCAAATCAGGACTTTGAAGTTTTAAGAGGAAAAACTGTAAAAATGTCAAAGTACTTTTCCTAGCATTTCTTGACCTTTTTGCGCCAAAAAACTCAATCTTTGTAATATACAACATATTTTTTTATAAAAATAAAATTGGTATCACCAACGACTTACGAGCCACCCTGTGATTGTCGAAGAGAAACGCACAAAAACAATATTATTGTTGTTTTCTGGTATCCAATTTTTTCTTAAATGCCTGTAACTTATTTTTCTTTCAACTTACAGATATAAATGTTGGCACTTACTTTACTTTTTAAGGCATAATTCTGCGTACCAAATTTGGTTGCCTTAAATTTGTTATTTCCGGAAATCTAAACATGTTCCGAAAGAAAACACTAAATTTTCCAGGAAAAACTGGCCCAATTTTCCTGGCTAACGAACTTAACTTACCCAAGCCATTTGCAAAAGGAAGGTACTCACCAAATTTATAGAGCATTAAACCATACTAGTGGACCTGTGCATTCGAACGTGGCAGGGAGTATATATAATAAGAAATCTGCCCCTTCAATTAATCGTACTTCCCGCTCGTTTTTCGTTCCGTTGTCCGCTGGACCTTGAACCCCCCCTGTATCAAGGCACACACCTCTATGGGAGTACACCTCTGGGTGACACCAGCGTTTTCAAATTTTTTAGTTTTCTCGGTTTTCGTTACATGTTGTCATGATACCTCTGCCACAGGCTGTCGAAGTGGCCTTGGGGCTCAGCTAAAACAGTGCTTCCTCACACTGTTCTAAATACATCTGTCTATCGTCGGGTAGTCCGCCCCACTTCAGTCGGTCTTCTCTTTTCGTCGAGATTTCGTTCGGCTTATCACTGGGACCGTCTCTCTCAGCTTCAGGTTGCACACCTGGATGACAAGACACCTCGGGGTGGCCCCGTTGTTCTTAGGCTTTGGTTCTTCGCTCTTCGTTTCACTCCGGCAGGATACTCCCGCCCCTAGCCCTTCGGGATGTTTAGCTGTTCCCTTGGGTTCAGCATGTAATAGTGCTTTCACACTATTTTAAATGCATCTGTATACTGGCAGATATTCATATGTAACAACAAATGTGCTAAAATATTGTTTTCATAAATAATACTTCATTCGGAGCAGTTGGTCTCCCCAGTCAATGATTCCTTAAAATTTCATAAGTCAGCGGTTTTAAAGCCATTTACCTTCTACGCCCTGACAGAAAGTTCTCGGTCTGTCACCTCTCAGTTGGTACTCCTGTCCTGTCAATCAGCAGGTTCTCAAGAGCCACTTGCTGCATGAGATCTTTCGAAAAGTTTTGAATTTTTAACCATATTTTAATAATGCGACCATGTAACTAATACTGTATCCTGTTGTGTCATATGTTTGTTGTGTGTGTGTGTGTAAGTATCATAAACCAGCGAGCTGTCTCGCTCCCATGTTGTGTTCTCATGCTAGCTGCTTCTCATACTTTGTTCTGCTTTCGGGATGTAGTTCTAAGTTATTTTTGGGTTTATATCATAGCTGTAACTATTTCTAGCCTCCTGAGGAAGCACCAAAGAAGGGTGCGAAATATAGAGCATGTTTTAGCAAATAAGCTGCGCTTTGATGCCCATATAGAATTGTAGGTCGATAGCCCTTATTGAGGCACTAAATTTTGGAACTATATATATATATATATATATATATATATATATATATATATATATATATATATATATATATATATATATATATATATATATATATATATATATATATACACGGATCTCCCTATTAGTGAATTTTTCGTTCTACGAAAATGACGTTGATACGGCATCCTGAGCAATTCGATGCGCAAATGTTTTTTCACATCAGAGTCGAATGCTCGTGAAAAGTTGAACACCTTTCCCAATTTGAACCACGTTGTAGCTTCAATAATAATGGAGATAGCTCTTGTAAATGATTCTTGTGGACACTCTGTATAAGAAAGTCATAACTCAGACAACAAATTAAGAATAGGGGTTTCAGGAAAAGTAAAAAAATATCACATTGTAATAGGTATATTTTGAGATAATAGCCTTCAAAAAGTTTTATCCAAAAAATGCGCCATTTGGTGTCAAGAATAAAAAAATTAAAAAATATTTCCTGAATTATACTGGAAAAACCTTTCGGATGGATCTGTTTCCGAAGCTGTAGTTGCCATAGTTACCGAGATATGAATGTCGCTCACCTAATGAATCACCCTGTATATCTCGGCTCCGATGCACTTTTGAAATATTTTTTACCACTATAACATATGCTGTATGAGGTACTATCAAAGAATGCTAGTTCTATTTGTGGCCGCTGAAAAAAGTGATCATCCCAAAATGACCAAAAGTTAACTAACAGCTTTTTTACATTTTCGTTTTATTAAATTTTAAGTGCAGATTATATATGGATTTTGAAGGTTGTGTATTTTATCACCAAGTTTTCGTGTAAAAAATATTAGATCAGTTTTCACAAAAAAAATATTAGTGTTTTTGTAGAAATCATTTTTATAAAAAATTTCTGAAATGTTAGTAGTTAATACCACTGGTCTGCAACGAAATCCTCCTTTAAATAAAAGTGTAATGAATATGAAGACTCTAACATGCTGAATCTAGATATGCTTTTCATTGTTTGCTATCACGTATATATTTTTAGTGAATTTTCGTAGAAAAAATTCACTAATGGGGAGATCCCGGCTTTTGAATTTTGAAAAATTTTTTGCAAATGAGCGCGAACTAGGACCCCTAGAACCCATATCCGGGGTCAGTTTCAGTTTTTCTATGTTTTTTTAGTTTAGATCGTATTTGTACATACAAAAACTGTTCGCACTGATATAAAGATTGAGAACGATATTAACTGACGTCGTTTTTACACCAATGCATGCAGTTCTCGCAGTGACTCCGTGGCGCTCAGTTCGTTAAAAAGTTGTATAGTGATTACTTCTGTTGTATACCTATATATATATATATATATATATATATATATATATATATATATATATATATATATATATATATATATATATATATATATATATATATATATATATATATATATATATATATATATATATATATTTATTGGTAAGCTTTGAATGATATTTATGCATGTAGCGAAAACTTATGTGTATTCTTAACTATAGAGCGAAATAAAATCACATGATTAGAACAATTGTTCTGATTTTACAGCAAATTTAATTTTGTTGGGTACAAAATGTCAAGGACTTGCAAAAAGTCTCCAGGCACGTTTTGTTACATTTGTGGTGGATTTACTGCAAAATGTCAACGGAATGCATGGTCTAGTTTAGATAGTTAAAAGTGCTTAATAACGTTGCTTTGGTTTTTGGTCGATGAAAGAGGCAAAAACTGGCCTCGTAGGTATGGCAGTGCAACAGGCTGCAGTACGTTTCGTATGTAATCATTTGCATTTAAATTTCTGTCAATAAAAACTAGATTTGACCTGCTACCGTATGTTATCGCACCCGATACCATCACCCCCCGTGTAAGGTATGCCGTTCCACAGTAAAATCTAAATTTCTGCGTTCTCCACGTAATGGTCTTACTCTTCTGCGAACATCGTGGATGCAAAGACAGAATCAGGACTCGTCATAGAACACAACACGATTCCATTCACCATCCCAGTTTGATCTGCCGTTACATCACTCAAACCGAGCAGCACGATGTCGAGGTATCAGGGGGAAACCTAGAAATGGTTTATACGGACCAAAAATCGCACATTCTGCATTATACCGTTGCCACAGAGATT
>OZ023264.1:75999930-76107430 GCA_964006375.1 Tillus elongatus
TTTGCTTAAACATTGTCCATTTTGACGTTTCAAATTGTGAGTTTGACGTTTTGAGGAAAACTCTAAAATTTGTTTCTTAAACTGCCCATAACTTCTTTGTATTTAAAGCTAGAGAACTAACTTTTGGTACAAAACTTATTATACAAACAAGCGTACTAAATTTGGTTGCCCTTACTTTCTTATTTCCGGAGATATAAATTTTTTTAGAAAGAAAACCAAAGTTTTCCGGGAAAACGTGGTCCGATTTTCCTGGCTAACGAACTTATTCAAGCCACTTGCAAAAGGAAGGTACTCATCAAATTTGATCAAGATCGGTCCATTATTTTTTGAGTTATCAGTCGGATATATATATATATATATATATATATATATATATATATATATATATATATATATATATATATATATATAAACACAGACCAACGACTTATGGGCCACCCTGAAATTGTAGAAATATTTTTTAAGATGTAGCTCAAGACACCCTATAATTAATGTATACAATTTTTTGTATCTTGTATAATAACGGATATATTGAGCTGTATTGATTTTTTACGAAAATTCGACAAAAATTATATGCCATTAAACGATAAACCCTATAGCCAAGCTACTGCCAAAATATTAGAGAAAGGGTCTATTGAAATAAATTTTCTGGAAAATATTTTAGTAGAATGAACGACAATGACGATTGAAACTAAGACTTCAGGCTTTGTAAAACATTCTTCTTGAGACATTTTCTTTCCAAAGCTCATATTAGTTTTAGGTTCTTTACCTAAATATTACCAATTTTGACGCTTTAAATAGCGACTTTGACGTTTTGAGGAAAATCCAAATTTATTTTTCTTTAAATGCCTATAACGTTTTTGTCTTTTAACCTAAAAAGCTACATTTTAGTAGGTAACTTACCTATAACGATATAAACCCGCGTACCCCTTACTTTGTTAATTTCGGAGATATACATTTTTTTCGAAAGAAAACACAAAATTGTCCGGGAAAACCTCGGCGGATTTTCCTGGCTAACGAACTTATCCAAGCCACTTGCAAAAGGAAGGTATTCACCAAATTTAATAATCAAAATCGGCTTATTGTTTTTTGAGTTATCGGTGCGATACATATATATATATATATATATATATATATATATATATATATATATATATATATATATATATATATATATATATAAACATATAATTGAAACTGACCCCGGATATGTGTTCTGTGGGGCCTAATTAGCGCTCATTTGAAGAAATTTTTTCAAAATTCAAAAGTCGGGATCTCCTCATTAGTGATTTTTTTAAAAGAAAATTCACTAAAAGGGCTGCAATGCGGTGGTTTTCCACTGTCTTCCGCTGAATTCATGAGCAAGATTATGAACTCAGAAAAATTTGTGACAGTAACAAACCAAAAGAAAAATTCTACAAAATTATGATATTTTACCCTTCACAAATGTTATCGAAGTTGCTTGGTAAATGTGCGCCTCAAACAGAACAACAATATAAATATAGTCCGACTGGTAGTTACTGGCACCAGTTTATTATATTAGGTAAAGCATGAACAATAAAATTAACAATTTGAAAAACTTTTTGAAATATGTTGATATGATTACGAAGTGGGCGGAGAATAGAGACACCTACTGTAGATGAAGTAATCATCATTTGGGGATCTACTTCTAGTTAAAATGAATCAACTTCATCCGATAGGAATGATGACTACGCCATTTGTAACGAGAAATGTTTATAAAACCATAGGCATGACGTCAGGAATTATTTTATAAACGATATTTATTCCAGTTGTAAAATAAGTAATAACCACAAGCGTACAGTGAATTTGCTCCATATCCTGCATATAACCTAGCATTGTTATTTCCAAAACACCTTCGTTTTTGTTGAAATGGATTAGATAGAACACCCGTCTTGATTCCTGTGTGCTACAAAATTACTCCTGTTTCGAAGGATTACGTATTTGAACTTGCATATCTGTTAAAAATTAAAGGAAACTTAATTTTGAAATAAAGCCGGTATTCCAGTCATAAATGCGTTGCAGTTCCAGTGCATAATAAACACAAAACAAAATAAAAGCTGCAAAGTAATAATAGATGTGATTTGCATAATAAGGCCTTGGAACGGATAGTCGGATAATCATCATACTGACATTATACCAAGAATATAATTATTGAAACGTAAATTTGTATAGAATTATATTATTTTTTTATTTTCACCCAAATTTGCGTTGGAAATATATTCATGTGGGCATAACATTATGATTCACAATGTATCTTTGCCTAATATTATATGCAAAGCTAGCTGTATTCTCAGCATCATTAGAAACCCAGATCGGTTTCACTCTAATTAGAGCAATGTTCTAATACTTACATTTTTTAATAATATAATATAGTATTATATATATATATATATATATATATATATATATATATATATATATATATATATATATATATATATATATATATATATATATATATATATATATATATATATATATATATATATATATATATATATATACAGGCTGGCGCATTTAAAACGAAACAGACCGATTTGCGCCCAGAGAATTTTTTTTTAAGAAACGCTGAAACACTTCAATTTTAATATTGAGGGGCCATGTTTTGACATAAAACTCAACTTTGTCACGTCAACCCCTTAAGGGTGGTGATAACAATCCTTATATTTTAAATAGGGAACATGGGTCGAGTGTTGCATCATTTGAAAGCTCTTTCTTTTCTGAATTCAGCACACTAATTTTTCTGGAAGTTTTATCATCTCGTTTAAAAATTATTCACAGTTGGAATTGCAAGAACGTATTTCATTCATTGTGATAAGAAATGCACTATTTAGTCCATTTTTCGTTTAAAAAAAAACTAAAAAACAAAACCAAACGTTCAAACATGTTTATTCAGTTAAGTAAGTGTTCAAATTGTTGACCACCAGCTTCCATACAAAAGTACAAATTTTGTTGAAAACGAGCTCTGACATTCTGGAGCATTTGTGGAGTTATTAGACGGCATTCTTGAACAATGCGTCGTCGTAATTCTTCCAAAGACTCCGGTTCTGTTGCGTAAATTCTACTCACTAAATGGTCCCATAGAAAGAAGTATAAAGGAGTTAAATCCGGTAATCTAGGGGGCCACTTAATAGCACCTCTACGCCCAATCCATTGTCCTGGAAGCTCTCTGTTCAAAAACTCCCTAACACGTTGTGAAAAATGCGGAGAAGCTCCATCTTGTTGAAACACTAATTGATTTTCTTGATAGCGATCATTATTTTCAACAATGTCAATTAGTAGAGGGTAAGCGATATCTTCTAGTAACTCCAAATACGTTTCGCCACTCAAATTGCCTTTAAGAAAAATTGGTCCGATTAAACGGTCTCCAAAAATGCCAGTCCAGGCATTCAATTTCTGTGGAGTTTGAGTGTGGACTTCGTGAAAATTTCTTGGAATATTATCTGCGACAATTATGACCATTGACTGTAGAGTTGAATAAAAACGTACACTCGTCTGAAAAACAGATATTGAACAGAAAGTTCCCGTTATCAGCTATTCATGCAGTCACAAGTTCACAAAACTCCAGCCGCCGATCAAAATCATCTTCATTCAGTTGTTGTACAAGATGAATTTTATACGGGTGAAATTTATGATGCTTCAATATTCGCTGAATAGTTCTTCTTTTGATGTTTGAAACAGTGGCTAATTTTCTCGTACTCAAAGTTAAGTCTGCAGCAATTTGTTCTAAAACTTCAATCTCAGTAGTCTCATTTCTAACCGGAAATTCACGTTCAGGTTCCCGTTTTTTGTTGGCTACTGAACCACTTTGTCGAAACTTTGCAACTAACTCCAAAATGTATTTTCTGTTAACATGTCTGTTCGGATGTCGTTCATTAAACAAATTTGCAGTACGGTTGGCACAGTCATCGTTTAAAAAAACTAATTATTTCAACTATTTCTCCTACAGAATACACAATTGTAAAATTAATTTTGGGTAGTACTATCAAGTATCAAACCGACCGATAAACTGAAATAATAAACCGCATTTCTCTCATTCCGATAAGAAATGTTCTGATTGTCATTTTTTTGTTTACAAACCAACACAACATTTACTATCAGCACATTTCTTATCGGAATGAGTGAAATGCGTTTTTGCATCTTCAACTGTGAATAATTTTTAAACGAGTTGATAAAACTTCCAAACAAATTAGTGTGCTGAATTCAGAAAAGAAAGAGCTTTCAAATGATGTAACACTCGACCCATGTTCCCTATTTAAAATATAAGGGTTGTTATCACCACCCTTAAGGGGTTGATGTGACAAAGTTGAGTTTTATGTCAAAACATGTCCCCCTCAATATTAAAATTGACGTGTTTCAGCGTTTGTTAAAAAAAATCTCTGGACGCAAATCGTATATATATATATATATATATATATATATATATATATATATATATATATATATATATATATATATATATATATATATATATATATATATATATATATATATATATATAGTTTAAGAGACATAGTTTATTCTTCATACTACATTAATTATACAACAAGCTTTAAAATCGAATAAGCATAATGAATTGGTAACAATTTAAGGTTGATATTATTTGTTGTTATTATCGTTGATGGATGCCTTGTCCGGGTTTTTAAGTCCTGAACGCCGACGTGATATTTCCTTTTTTCTATAAATATTCGCACAACGTGGAGTTGTAATGATCACCTATTCTGTATAGCTTTATAAAGGTGTTCTCGAAGGCCCAGTCTCTTAATGTTTTCCAGAAGATTCTGAGGAACCACGTCAGAGGTCGACATGACTATCGAGATCATTCGGACACTATATGCCTTCCAGTTTATCTAGTTCGGAATTAAATGTATGTCTATGTGTGGAAATATTTACGCAGGTTTAATATCTGTCGATCTAATTTTTTATCGGTGTTCTCTTCCACCTTGGTGTCTAGGTAGGGTTACTGGTCAAACGATCGTCAGGTCTTTAAAAAGATGTGTTGTGGTGATTTGGGCTCTCCTAGTGTACTTATGAGTGCTCATCACAGATTCAGATGTTCACGCAATCCATAAACTATAATAAAATTTTTAATGGAAACTGTAAATGTTATTTCAGTGCCAAAGTGCTATTTTGAGTCGACATATAAAGTTTTATTTTATTTCAAAATATACACAGTAACTTTTTTTTATTACCAAGTGAATTACAACACAAGCTTGTCGCATTTTTAGATAAGAAAAAGTTGGTAATAAGTGGTGGTTGCGAAATCTCGTTTATTATAGAAAAAATATTACATTAATCTAACTATTCTAAACGAATTTATTCTACTTAAAATACTAAAAGATATTTTGTTTCAGGGCGATATTACTGAATTAAGGGTTCTGGTGGATCTGATATGCACCCCAGAACTGAAGAATGTACCGTGCACACCAAAAACTTTCTCTTGTGATAGTTTTGTCAGATACAACGAAGATGATAAAACCAGCAGAGTTTTGGGTAACATAAGATGTAATCCCGTAGAAACCACCACCGAAAATGTTGAAGATGAGCCCTATATGCCAGAAACCAGCGAAGTCATGTTTGATAACGCAGATCCTCAGATGGCAAGTACCTGAATTTGTAGGCATACTTAGATTTAGACAGTTCAAAATTGGTGTAAATTTATATCATTCCGTTTGCCAGGTAAAACCAAGGTTGTGTATGGATAGTCGAAATTGCTTGGCTGGGGCTAATTTAGCCATTCGCACAAAAACCAAGGGTCAAACAGTTACTTTTTAGCATTTCGTAGGATCTTTGTGTACATAGAACACATTAATTAGCAACTCCGATTTTAAGTCATATAGGTTATTTATGTCAATCTACTTAAGATTTTTAGTAACTGGAAGAAAAAAGTGCAGTCGATGTATGTCATGTGATTCAAATGGCCATTATACGGGTGAAAAGCTGTTTCTCAGAACAATATAACTACGGGATGCGATACTTTATGCCCCTATCACACCCTACACTCTAAAATAGAATAATAAGTAATTGTATTTCTTATATTTCTATGCTATTTTTCTGATTTTTTTAGTGAATTTGCTTTAAAAAAAATCACTGATGAGGAGGTCGCGACTTGAATTTTGAAAAAATTTCTTCAAATGAGCGCAAACTAGGACCTTTAGAACCCATATCCAGGGTCAGTTTCGATTTTTATATGTTTATATATATATATATATATATATATATATATATATATATATATATATATATATATATATATATATATCTGTGTGTGTGTTATTATTATTATTATTATTATTTATTGTAACAGTTAAATATATACATCAATGTACAATTTTTTTATATATTTAAAACATCTATAACATGCTATTGAATTATATATACATGTATACAAAAAAGATCATCAAAAATATTTAAAAATTATCCTAAACATTATTTACAAAAACATCAATTAATAAAATAACTCTAAACAATTCAAAAATTACATACAATACTCCATTCTTGAACAAAAAATAATACTCTGTCATTTTCCATTTTGCTTCAAAAGTTTCAATGTAGTTTCTACTTAGGAACCATGAGTATTCTCTCAAAATTCTGGTTTTCAAAGCTTTTTTGAAAGTTTTCAAATAGCCTGGGTTCTGAGTGTAATTTCTTATAGAGGTGGGTGCTAAATTACACAGGTAATTAACTACACTTGCAGCCACTTTCTGCCCAGAAGACATAATACCTTTTTTTTAAATTTCAACAACACACCACGAGGGCTTACAGCCTAAATACTATCGTACCGTGTGTGTTGACAAGGAGGAAAGAGGCAACTTGTTAATTCTGGACTTGAAGGTTTGGAGGTTCGGAGGAGAAGGAAAAACATGTGCCGGCAAGGAATTCCACAACTTGGAAGTCCTCGGGACAAAAGATGTTCTAAGTCTGGTGACCTGGGCAGTAAAAGGGTGCATTCGCTCTGTTCCCCTGGTAGATCTGTTGGGGGCAGCAGGTGGGAGAACTATGGAGGAAAGCTCCTCTGAGCAGTGCCCGTGCAGATATCTATAAAAGAGAGAGAGGTCACCAACGGCACGTCGGTGGGCAAGGGATGGTGGGTGAGGGTAGGGTCACCGATGAGACGTATAGCTCTCTTTTGAATGGAGTCCAGGATAGCGAGTGTAGAAGCGGCAGCGGCACCCCAGATGTGGGAGCAGTATTCGAGGTTTGGCCTTATTTGTGAAGTATATAAGGTATAGAGATTAGCTGGTGAAAAGTATTTGCGATGTGAAGTATATAAGGTATAGAGATTAGCTGGTGAAAAGTATTTGCGAGCCCGGAAAAGGAAACCTAATTTCTTAGCAGCCGCTTCTGCAATTGATGTGACATGTTGGTGCCAATTAAGATTTCGATCCACGGAAATGCCAACAAGAGAAAAGGACTCATTACTTTGAATAACTTGGTTGTTCATTGTGATGGGTCTGGGGTTGGTGTATCTCTTGTGAGAAAGAAAGCAAGACTTAGTTTTGGTGGGGTTGAATTGTACAAGATTTCTACTTCCACAGTCTCATATTTGTTGGAGATCCACGGAGACAGAACCCTCCATGAGTCTGCGATCCTCATCTAATTGGGCTAAAGAGACAGGCTTAGGATATTGTATATTTAGGGTGCTGTCGTCCGCGTAGCTGTGAACTGGGTTGAATGTGCTAGAGAGGAGGTCATTGATGTGGAGAAGAAACAAAGTAGGGACTAAAGCTGAACCTTGAGGAACTCCTGCATTAATTGGATACAGTTTAGAGGAATGGCCATCTACAGCAACAGATATGCTCCTGTTGGAGAGGAAATTTGCTGTCCACATACAGAGTTTTGGTGGTAGGCCATAGGCCGGAAGTTTATTAAGCAGCGCTGCGTGCCAGACCTGGTCGAACGCTTTGGATATGTCTAGAGCAACAATCTGGGATTCACCGTGTTGTTCCATGGACTTGTTCCAAGAATGGGTGACAAAGGAAAGGAGGTCGGCAGTCGATCTGCGCTGACGGAATCCATACTGCCTGTCGTGGATTAGACTGTGTTTTTCAAGAAATTTTAGTAATTCGGCGTTTATCTACTTTTCCATCACTTAAGAGACGACTGAAAGGAGATAAATAGGCATGTAGTTGCTAGTAAGCGCTTTGGATCCTTTCTTGGGGATGGGTTGTACTCGAGCAGTTTTCCAGTTACTAGGGAATATGCCTTTATTATAAGATATCTAAAACAGACGAGTCAGGGCAGGAGCAAGCTCTGGTGCACATCTTTTGAGAACAATTGCTGGGATCTCGTCGAGGCCAGAGGCTTTCCTGGTATTAAGAGAAGAGAGCATCGCTCGTACCTTTTTAGTTTTGAAAATGATATCAGTCATTTTATGCGCGACATTGGGGACTGTTGGTGGTTGAACATTTGGAGGTGGGTTGAGAGTAGAATTGCCGGCGAACAACGAAGCAAAAAGTCCAGCCTTGCCCAGGGCGGTAGAAACAATTTCATCCCCTGAGACAAGAGGTGGGAACGTGCTTTTGCAGAAATTATTCCCAATAGATTTAGCAAGAGTCCAGAAGGGTTTGCCGCCGTTGGAGCTTAAGAGGACTTTGTTTTTGATGTGGTTATTAAAAGAGTTTTTTGCCTCAGAAAGAATGCGGACATAGCGGTTTCTTGCGTCGTTAAATGCCTGACGGTTTTCTTGACTGGGATTGTGTAGAAGCGTTTTGTGAGCTTTGACATTTTCAAGTCTGGCCTTGTCACAGGATTTAGAGAACCAGGGCTTTTGAGTGGCTGAAGAGGTTTTCTGTGTACGTGGGATAAATATCATCTATTGTCCATAAATATCATCTATTGTCCATAAATATCATCTATTGTTAAATGTGATGTTAACAGTCCTCTTTTGACATTGGAGATAAAAGACCACAATGGTTATGTTAAATTGCATGCCAACTCGTTGCTAGCTCTCCGTTGCGGGTAAGGGTGCGCGCGCGCGTGTGTGGGTGTGTGTGTCTGCCTGCCTGCCTGCCTGCATGTATGTATGTATGTATGTATGTATGTATGTATGTATGTATGTATCACATCGATAATTAAAAAAATAATGGGCCGATTTCGACCAAACTTGGTGAGTACCTTCCTTTTGCAAATGGCTTCGATAGGCAGGAAAATCGGTGCAGTTTTTCCAGGAAAATTTTGTGTTTTCTTTCGAAAAAAATTTATATCTCCGGAAATACCAAAGCAGGGGCAACAAAATTTGGTACATACACCATTAAAAGTCAACTATTTGCCAAAATTTAGATCTGTTAATTAAAACCAAAAAAATTATACGCATTAAAAAAAATTGGGTGCCACTGATGATCAGAAAAACGCACAAAAAATAAATATTTTGCGTGGACAACAAATTCTATTGTATATTACAGGCATAGATTAAGTGTTTTGTCGCAAAAACGTCAATAAATGCCAGAAAATATGCGGTGCTAGTTTCAGTTTTTATTTGTTTATATATATATATATATATATATATATATATATATATATATATATATATATATATATATATATATATATATATATATATATACAGGGTGACACATTTCTACGGTAAAGCTCAATATTGCCGTTATATTATATATTACACAAGATACTATAAAACATTGTATACGTTAATTATAGGGTGTCTTGAGCTACATCCTATAAAATTATTTCAACAATTACAGGCTGGTCCATAAGTGGTTGGTGATATACATTTTCTTTTAGTGAATTTTCTTTTAAAATAATGCACTAATGGGGAGACTTGAATTTTGAAAAAAAATCTTCAAATTAGTGCGAAGTAGGCCCCCTAGAACCCATATCCGGCGTCAGTTTCAGTTTATATATATATATATATATATATATATATATATATATATATATATATATATATATATATATATATATATATATATATATATACACAGATACAGGTGACACATTTCTACGGTAAAGCTCAATATTGCCGTAATATTACATATAACGGCATAATATAATTTAATTGCTCGAATACGAAGAGCGTTCGATGAATTGCCTGCAGATGAAATAGCAAAAGCTAGATTAGTGGTGTTATCTCTAGAATCTACAAGTGTTTAACTGCTAATGGACGTCATATCGAACATTTATGACTTTCTTAATTCTTTTTTTATGACTAAGGACGTTGTTATTTCAACATACATAATTAAAATTGTATATTACTAAACAATTTTTTTTTTTCAGAATTCTTAGTAATTTTTTCTGGCCATTGGTGGCAAATTAGGATATGTCTCATAAATACGTTTAAAATATCAGCATTTCAATGTGTATTATGTTCAATTTCATATAAACACTAAATTAAACTAGCACTACAGAGAAATTAACAGCAAATAACTGGTGACAGCTTAATTGTTTGTTTTGAAGTTTTGCTAAGAATTTCACAGTCATCCTCGCAAGAAATTACATAATTTTAGTTGGTTACACAAAAATATAATTTTAAAAGTTGAACATATAGGTATACAGAACCTTATATCGTTCAAAAGGGAATACATTTTTTTTATCAGAATATAGAAAAACATACAGGCTGTTCCTTTTGAGAAAACCGACTTATGAAGGTTTGAGTTTAACTAAACTCGGTATTAAATTTCCACCAGCCTGTGCGCAATTAAGCTACTTTAAACGTATAGATGGGAAGCTAAGAGATCCAGCTTCATCTTGTAAATATTGCCGCTCTATCTTTTTTACTGTAAAATACACATGGTTTTAAATTAGTTAATATTTCTTTTATTTAAAAAAAAATTAAATATCTTGAAAACGGTTAATTTTAGGAATAGGAAAACTTGATGAAAGTGCACCTAAAGCGCTACGCAGAATTTAAAAATGCAATAATATATAGGCTGTTTCATTTAAAGTAACGAAGATGACGTCAACTTCCGGTATAACCGGAAGCGATACGTGGACGCCGTTATTTTACTTAAGTAGGATATGCCCGAAAACACTGTTGCCCAAATGTTCAAAATTCCAATCGAAGTAGTTTCTGAAATAATTCTAATGGGCCATCACCGTGAGGCAGCCATATATATATATATATATATATATATATATATATATATATATATATATATATATATATATATATATATATATATATATATATATATATATATATATATATATATATATATATATATATATATCGGGTGTTTTTCAAAAATGGCTCACCTCGATAGCGTTTTTAGATAAAAAAATGAAGTTTAGCACGTTAGTATATGACATAAATCCAGATTGATTGACGTATTTAGTTGTTTTCGATCACTTCCGGTTTCACCGGAAATGTCTGCAACTTTTGTTTTTTAAATTGGATCTCCGGTATTTTTTTGTCTTATTTGATAGAAAATGACATTCTGAATATAACGACATCTCATATGTCAACTTTTGACATTTTCCCTTAAAAATATATAATATTTTTAATTTGAATCTAGAGTGTCATGACTATGTTAAAACCATTATTTTTAATCAAGGAGACATGGAAAAATAGATTTGATTATCTAAAGTTTTTTGTCTCTTCTCCTGGCTCATTAGTGTTTTCGGTCAAAGCATTCTTTTACGGAAAATTTGGTACCGCACACATGGTATTTCAAGTTAAACTGTCGTTATAAACCGCTTATTATAATTTCATATGATTACAACATTGGAATTTGCCATAAGCGTAATGCCATTTGTAATAAGTAGGCCTGGAAATAACAATTTTTTGATGTTTGGCAATGGGCTTGATTAAAAAGTAAAGGTTTTAACATAATCATGACACTCTGGATTGAAATTTAAAATATTATTATTTTTAAGCAAAAATGTCAAAAGTTGACATATGAGGTGTCATTGTATTCAGAATGTAATTTTCTATCAAATAAAGCAAAAAAATGCCAGGGGTCCATTTTAAAAGTCAAAAGTTGCAGATATTTCCAGTGAAACCGGAAGTGGTCGAAAACAACTTAATACGTCAATCAATCTGGATTTCTGTCATATACTAACATACCAAATTTAATTTTTTTATCTCAAAAAAAAATTATTGGGGTGAGCCACTTTTGAAAAACACCTGATATATATATATATATATATATATATATATATATATATATATATATATATATATATATATATATATAGATAGATAAATAGATAGATAGATAAATAGATAGATAGATAGATAGATAGATAGATACCAGGTGTTTTTCAAAAGTGGATCAAATTTAGGGCGTACCTTCCTTTTGCAAGTGGCTTATATTAGTTCGTTAGCCAGCAAAATCGGCCTCGGTTTTCCCGGAAAATGTTGCATTTTCTTTCGGACATTTTTCATATCTCTAGAAATAACAAAGTTAGGGCGTGTTTAAATGATAAAAAGTAAACTATGTACCAAAATTTAGGTCTGTAAGTTAAAAGACAAAAATGTTATAGGCATTTAAAGGAAAAAAAGTTCGGGACGCAACAAGTGCGTTATGGTAGTGAATTTTTATTAAATGCTTCAAATTTGAATAACTCAATTTTCTATAAACTTAGAGAGTTTAATTTTGGTAAGTAGTAAGGTCTTTCCTAAGGCAAGATATCCAAATTTCATTAAAATAACTTCGTAATTTTCGGAGAAAAATTTTTTTCGAAAGATAATTCAAAAACGCCAAAGTGGCGATTTGAAACGTCAAAATTGGCAACATTTAGGCAAAGAACCTAAAACGAATACGGCTTGTGCAGATAAAATTTCGCAAGGAGAGTGTTTTACAAACCTTTAAGTTTCAGCTTCAATCGACCCTTTCTCTAATGCTTTGGCAGCAGTTTTAGTTAGGTTTATGGGTTAATAGTCTCTAATTTTTGTGGAAAAAATTCACTGATGAGGACCGCGGTTTTGTATTTAAAAATGATTTCTTCAAATGAGTGCAAACTAGGCCCCCTAGAATCCATATCCGGGGTTAGTTTCAGTCTTTATCTGTTTACATATCTACAGGGTGACGCATTTCTACGGTAAAGCTCAATATATTCGTTATTATACAAGATACGAGAAAAAATGTATACGTTAATTATAGGGTGTCTTGAGCTGCATCTTATAAAACTATAGTGACAATCACAAGGTGGCCCATAAGTCGTTGGTGATACAATTTTGTTTCGAACATACCTTATATTATTGCATTTTTGCATTTTTTATCGAAATATAATGCATGTTTGTAAGAAAACAATTGGAGACGCAGTAAGTGGATTTTGGTATCGAATTTCCATTAAATGCTTCAAATGTCAATAACTCAATCTAAGGTTTGTTGGCTAGGTAATCGGTTTTCTCCGAAACATTTTAGAATTATTTCCGGAAGATTTGTGTACATTTTCAAACAATAAAAGTTATTTTGATAAAATATGGTATATTGTTTTTAACGCCATGGGCTGAACTTTTTGCCTCGTTGTTTGCCGGTAATTCTACTCTCAACCCACCTCCAAATGTTCAACCACCAACAGTCCCCAATGTCGGGCATAAAATGACGGATATCATTTTCAAAACTAAAAAGGTACGAAAGATGCTCTCTTCTCTTAATACCAGGAAAGCCTCTGGCCTTGACGAGATCCCAGCAATTGTTCTCAAAAAATGCGCACCAGAACTTGCTCCTGTCCTGACTCGCCTGCTTCAGACATCTTACAATAGAGGCATATTCCCTAGTAACTGGAAAACTGCTCGAGTATAACCCGTCCCCAGGAAAGGATCCAAACCGCTTCCTAGCAACTACAGGCCTGTTTCTCTCCCTTCAGTCGTCTCTAAAGTAATGGAAAAGTATATAGACGCCGAATTACTAAAATTTCTTGAAAAACACAGTCTAATCCACGACAGGCAGTATGGATTCCGTCAGCGCAGATCAACTGCCGACCTCCTTTCCTTTGTCACCCATTCTTAGAACAAGTCTATGGAACTACACGGTGAATCCCAGATTGTCGCTCTAGACATATCCAAAGCATTCGACCAGGTCTGGCACGCAGCGCTGCTTAATAAACTTTCGACCTATGGCCTACCACCAAAACTCTATATCTAGACAGCAAATTTCCTCCCCAACCAGAGCATTTCTGTTGTCGTGGATGACCATTCCTATAAATTGTATCCAATTAATGCAGGAGTTCCTCAAGGTTCAGCTTTAGCCCCTACTTTGTTTCTTCTCCACATCAATGACCTCCTCTCTAGCACATCCAACCCAGTTCACAGTTACGCGGACGACAGCACCCTCCACTCAAATATAAAATATTCTAAGCCTGTCTCTTTAGCCCAATTAGATGAGGAGCGCAGACTCATGGAGGGTTATGTCTCCGTGGATCTTAAAAAAATATTAGACTGGGGAAGTAGAAATCTTGTACAATTCAACCCCACCAAATCTCAGTTTTGCTTTCTACCTCATAAGAGATACACCAGCCCTAGACTCATCACAATGAACAACCAAGTTATTCAAAGTAATGAGTCCTTTTCACATGTTGGCATTTCTGTGGATCGAAATTTCAATTGGCACTAACATGTCACATCAATTGCAGAAGCGGCTGCTAAGAAATTAGGTTTTCTCTTCCGGGCTTGCAAATACTTTTCACCAGCTAATCTCTATAACTTATATACTTCAAAAATAAGGCCAAACCTCGAATACTGCTCCCACATCTGGGGTGCGGCTGCCGCTTCTACACTCGCTATCCTGGACTCCATTCAGAAGAGAGCTATACATCTCATCGGTGACCCTACCCTCACCCAAAGGCTGCCATCCCTTGCCCACCGACGTGCCGGTGGTGACCTCTCTCTCTTTTATAGTATTTGCACGGACACTGCTCAAACGAGCTTTCTTCCATAGTTCCTCCATCTGCTGCCCCCAACAGATCTACCAGGGGAACAGAGCGAATGCACCCTTTTACTGTCCAGGTCACCAGACATAGAACATCTTGTTATGCCCGCTCTTTTGTCCCGAGGACTTCCAAGTTGTGGAATTCCTTGCCGGCACATGTTTTTCCTTCTCCTCCGAACCTCCAAACCTTCGAGTCCAGAATTAACAAGTTGCCTCTTTTCTCCTTGTCGACACCCACAGTACCATAGTATTTAGGCTGTAAGCCATCGTGGTGTGTTGTTGAAATATATTTAAAAAAATGCTATATAAGTTATACCGGTAACCAAATTTGATGCCTGCTTCCATTTAAAAAGACATATTTATTATTGAAAACATTTTAATAAAAATTCATTTCCATGACGCACTTGCTACGTCCAGCTTTTTTTTAAATGATAAGTTAACAATAGCTAAGAAAAAGTGTTTGTTGTAGTCATTTTAACGCATTTTACATAAAAGCCAATTATTATTATTTTGATATAAATATTTTTAATTAAAAAACTTTATGACTTCGAGATGCATATTTATGATAAGAGAACCAATTAAGTCAGCAATGAACTAGTATTTGTGATCAAAATTTTGATCCCAGATTCTTATTCGTATTTTTTTGGAAATGACCAGTAGTTTATATTTTTCTCCTCTGTAGATGTATGGTTTACAGTTACTTTTTAAAACTGTTGATCTTTTTAGTCAATTTTTCTCAAAATTGTTGAATTTAAAAAAAAGGTCTGTAATATTTTTGTTTTTTTGATATTTATTTAAGAGAAGTTATATCAGTTATCTGTGTACAGGTGTTTCTAAAATGATGTGAAAAAATCCAGTCATTTTAAGAAAGAAAACCCTCATGAATGTATGTTCTAAACGTGTCAAATTTTGAACTAATGGGTGCTATAATAGTAAGTACCTACTAATCCTCTGATGACGCTAACTTGGTTATTTAAACGATCATCAGGTCTTTTAAAAATGGGCTGTGGTGATTTGGGTTCTCCAAGTGTACATATTAGCGCTTATCACATATTCTTCACTTAGTGGGTGTTATAGTTTGAAAGATAATTCTTCTTTTTAGAATAAATTTGATACCATCCTAGCTATCTTTGTGCAGTTCGATATATAACTTCTATCAATTAATAGGTACTTTTTGGTGTATAACGATGTATAAAAATTTTACAAAAATATACGCCACTGCTTTTTCTTGAATCAAAAATTAGATTTTAAATCCATATTCATTTCTCATCACTGGGTTTTGAGAGGAGCTGGATTTACTAACATAACATGTTGACAATTGAACGTTCTTCATTGGATAAAATAAATAAAACAATATGAATTGTAAAAGTTGTTGAAAATGACCACCTCTGCCTGACCATGATACACGATTCCAATTTCCCCCTCGTTGACCCTCGAATGGGTTTTAATATCTCAGCCGTAGATCTGATAGTTTAGCATCATGCGATACTTCGATTGCAGATATCTTCGATATCTACAACAGAGGTAATAGTATAAACCAAGCAGTTGTGGTGGCCCCAAATGCAAGAATCCAAAGGACTCATATCTGAAGCCCGGGGATGTCAAGACTGACATCCTCCTCGCTAAACCCAGTGATCGTCATACACAACGGACAAGTGCTGACGATCGGCTATGCTAAACTGTTCGGGAGCACCGTCATGCATCAACCAAATTATTCTTAATTAAATCAGTACATCTTCAACTACTTCAGGAAGTACTTATTTTAGAAAATGGCAATATCGGTTGTTAACATTAAGCCTCAATGGTAGAAAATGAGAAAAATCCCCAACGATGTCAATCCATACATTCACGGAAAATGTATTGGTGGTTACCTTCTACAATGTCATGTGGTTTGCCTTCGAACCTTAAGTGTTTATAGTTTATTGTACCTTCCCTTGGAAAGTTCGCTTTATAGGTGAATAATACGGTCGCCACAAATTTGGGATTTCGTGCAAGCTGTATTTTTTGGAGGGGTTCAGAAAATGTCAGAAGCGTTGTGAAAAGCGTTGTGAAAAGCGTATCGACCTAAAAGGAGATTACGTTGAAAAATTAAAAAAAATTGAAAAAGTTGCATCTTCAATCCTAACACGGGGTATTTATTGATCGACCCTCGTATTATAAAATTGCCAAACTTGGCTAAAACGAATATCTGGGGCACTGAATATTTCACATGAATGATGTTTATATAATTCACGTCAATAATGTCTACGAAATAGATACCCAAACGTCTGAATGCAGATTTTTTGGAAATGGCGTGCAAAATGGATTCTTAAATCTCTGAATGCTGATTAGAAGCAAGCAAGCGTAGAAGTCCCATCCTCAACCTGTTTCAAGTTTGAACAAGACAGTGGGTCCTAAAACCGTGTTGTTACTATGGAAGACACTTCGGTGCATTGCTATGAGCCGAAAACAAGGCAGGAATCAATAGAATGGACACACTCTGATTCTCCAAGACCTAAGAAGTTCCGTGTTCAAAAATCTACTGGAAAAGTTCTTGCTGCAGTGTTTTGGGATTCTCATGGAGTAATTAAAATTGAGTCTCTGGATAAGGATAGAAAAATAACTGGAAATTATTTTCGACGTTGCTGACCACTTCACGAGAAAATATAAAGAAAGGGCGAGGAAAGCTACCCAAAGATATTTTTGCAAGACAATGCATCAGCACACAAATCACATGTTGTCATAAAACTAATTTGTGATTCAGGGCTTCGAATTACTTGAATACCCCCTTTATTTTCTAGTTATGATCATGTCCGACTATCATCTCTTTCCTGAACTGAAACAGGTTTCAAAGATTTGCAACAAAGGGGTAATATACGCTGTGAAGACCTAATCTTTAGAGCAAAATATACATTTTTAAAATGTCTAGAGGCGTTTCAGGTTCACTGTACTGCCCCCCTAACGATGAACGTCCTATCTGCAAAATTCTCATTCCGAGATATTTTACTTTAAGGATTTTTTATTCTGCCATCATGGTTTTTCGTCTAAATTATTTGAAATTTCACATAGTATATTGTATGATATTACTAAACTTACTTATATGAATAGAAGTCCTTAAAATCTTATGAATTTGATTTTATAGCAGATAGGACTTTTTTGCTTAGTAAATTGCATATATTTCATAAAGAATATAATATTATAAATTATACTATAAATAATAAATATATAATAAATAATATACCTATGTATATTATTTATTATACAAGTAATAGGTAATAATAGGGATATTTATACAGTCAAATAATTAAACCTTGATTTATATTTTATTATTCAAAATGTTTATTAAACAATTAAACTTATGACGGAAATTAACTAACACATGTTCACAAGTCCTCGTCAACTTCAGGTATGTTAGAATTTGTAGGTAAATTTACCCAGAACTGTAACCTACTTGCTGGTAGTATTGGTTTAAGTTTGGCCACAAGACCAGCCTTTTGCTCTTCAGACACACCTCTACAATTTACTCTAGACTTTGGTCTTCCCATATTCCCTTTAGAAGCCTTGGCTGCCAAAAAATTCAGGGAAATGAAATCACTGCTGAAATTTGGTTTATATATTTTAAAAATAACTCCCCCTTTGAAAATCTACTGCAATCAAATCTTTCAAATATGGTCGGGGTTGTGTTCTTTGTACTTTAGAAATTGAAGTAGAGTCTATCCAATCATATATTGACGTTCGACGTTCGAGCTATTAGCTTTTTGAACGGCATTTTTTAAGTCTTCATAGTCGTACACCTTTCCCTTTTTCCTCAATGACACCTCCACTTGATGGTGTAAAGAATCAGCTGACATGAAAGTGTGTCCGCTTTCTAAATACTTGATGTGAAAATTGTTTAAAGCAACTTCGGGTGAATTTACAATATATATATATATATATATATATAAATAAGCCCCAATTCTTATTCTGAGCTACACAGTTATCTAGCCAGATTGTTATCTCGGTTTCATATCTATTAAATGAAAAGAATGCATAATAACTTGATATTAGATCTTCCTTTGCCCCTTCATGCCACAGAACTGCCGAAGTTTTATTTTTTTATTTTGTTTCCCTAATGGTACAAAGCTCTCATTAAAAACTATGATTCGTTTGCTAAAAATTATCTCCTTGAACATATCGATCCTGGGTATTATGATCTGCAAAATTAATATTTAAATACTTTAAGTACCAAATTACAAATAGACCATGAAAATGTATAAAGTATTATTTATTGTTACCTTTTCCAAATCGGCAGAAAAGAAGGTCCCATTGCTTTCTTTTTCACATCTAAAAACATCATTTTGGTATTCTTTGCGAGCATCTACATATTTTGTATGATGATCTTGTCACAAACGGCACTTCTCACAGTCAAAATTTTCACAATTCTTGTTATGTGCGGTATCCTTCACATGTTGGTTGAAAACTTCACATTTCCAACATTCTTCATGTCGTAATTTGCTATATTAAGATCATGCGATACTGCCTTTCTATAAAAATCGCATTTTTACTGATGGATGTTTTGCCTTAAAATCGGAGTACATCAAAGTGATATTAAGATCTGAAGGTAGGTATTGTCTTTCAGGAGCATGTTCTCTCCGATAATGAGAAACAGAAGGCTTGAAAGTTTTGATATGATCTATAACTACTTGTTTATCAATTTCATGTGGGTTTGGTCGACATCCTCTACGATCTAGTTTAATAGGTGCAATTACTCTCCTATTTGCATTACGAACAGTCTTAATGATCCTGTCATTGTTATTAATTATCATATCCCAGTGTGAACAAAAGGAAACGTTTACATACTTGGGCCTCCGAGGAGTCTTCTATAGGTAAATGATAAGTATAAGACTTCTTCCTTTTAGAATTTGGCCCAGCAGTTCTTCTTTTTATTTCAAACAATTTGTTGGAATTGAACAAAAACAACTTTTTGTGCTGCTCGTCCAACTGCCAGAATTGTTTGTTTATGTCATGTCGCCGATTTTTGTAAATTTTTTACTTGCATTTTAATTTACATATTTCAGTGCAAGAAGGTTTTACTGCATGTCTTTCTTTTCGAGAATCTAAGTAAATTTCTTTTCTAGCCGCTGGTGAAATATCGTAATATTTTCTTTTACGCAACGTCCCCTTTTTTGTGTACATATGTTTTTCTTCACCTTCTATAACTTTGTGAACATTTTTGAGAAGTTTTCTAAAATATTTGTGATAAAAGGTAGGATCTTATTATTGTCGTCACCCTCGAAGTCATACAAATTATGTAAAACTATGTTTGGAATAATTTTAGATGGTTCAGCAGGTAATAATGAAGTTCCTGTTTTATCTGGTAATGATGAAGCTGTTCATATTCAGGAACAAAGTCGAGATCTAAATTGGTATTTTTTCTTTTTTTCAATTTATTTTTCATTTTAACCATATTTTTTCTTAGTTGTTTATTCAGAGCTAGACTGACCAAATGTTTACCCCTGTTGTTCATTATACTAAAGTAGGTACGTTGTACCAGGTTTGTATATGAAGTAGTAGTAGGTTGTAACTGAAATGACATGTATTATCGCAAAACTAGCAAAGAAATTAATAATTACCTAACCTAGGTAAGTTGAACTGCTCTTAATATATCTGTTAATTTTTATTAATTATCTTAATAATCTGTTTAAATTTATTCTCAATATATCGATTACAAATACTTAATTAAAATTTACCTATTTGTAAACACTGCAACTCCTTAAAACACCCACAAATTTAATTAATTGCACCTGATAAAATAAAAGGATAAAAATGCTCAAGTTACCACTCTACTAGTTGTAACTAAAATGAAGAGGCGGGAGAGAGATGTCAGATTGTTAGGTTAGGACTTATAATAAAATGTTACCTCGTGGAAAGTGTGTATCACTAAGGAAGAAAGTCCCAACTACATGCATTTTAGTAGATTGTCATTTAGTAACTTGTAAATAGGACTTTTAGCTTCGTAAATATAGCTAGCATACAAGATATATCATCTACTAAGTTAAAATTTCCCAACTGTATGATTCAAGGTAGATGGGACATTCTTATGTATAAAATTATAGATAGGACCTTCTTACTTAGTGCACGATATGATACGTGCGGTTAGGACAAACTTAATAACGATTTTTAACGCACTTCTGTTGTAGATAGAGCATTATTGCTTAGTACAAAGGTAAAAAGTCGAAGACGCAGCAAGTGCGTTATGGTAGTGAATTTTCATAAAAATGATCTGGCACAAAATATTTTATTATAACTTTTTTTTCTTGTAACATAGAAATTTAAATTTTGGTGTATAGTTTACTTTTGATATCGTAAACCTACCTACCAAATTTGGTTATCATAGATTTTTTATTTTTTAAGATAAAATTTTTTTTCAAATGAAAACTCAAAATTTTTCCGGAAAACCTCGTCCGATTTTTCTGATTAACGAACTTATCAAAGACATTTACAAAAGGAAGGTACATGCCAAATTTTTTCAAAATCGGCCTATTATTCTTTGAGATAAAAAATTTTTTCGAATGAAAACTCAAAATTTTTCCGGAAAACCTCGTATGATTTTCCTGACTAACAAACGTATCAAGGCCATTTACAAAAGGAAGGTACATGCCAAATTTTATTAAAATCGGCTTATTACTGTTTGAGATAAGAATTTTTTTCTAATGAAAACTCAAAATTTTCCCGGAAAACCTCGTCCGATTTTCCTGACTAACGAACTTATCCAAGCTATTTACAAAAGAAACGTACATGCCAAATTATCAAAATCGGCCCATTATTTTTTGAGTTATCGGTGTGATATATATATATATATATATATATATATATATATATATATATATATATATATATATATATATATATATATATATATATATATATATATATATATATATATATATATATATATATATATATATATATATATATATATATATATAAATAGATATTATATATATATATATATATATATATATATATATATATATATATATATATATATATATATATATATATAAACATATAAAAATTGAAACTGACCCCGGATATGGGTTCTAGGGGTCCTAGTTCGCGCTCATTTGCAAAATTTTTTTCAAAATTCAAAAGTCGGGATCTCCCCATTAGTGAATTTTTTCTACGAAAATTCACTAAAACATACCAAAGAATGTAAAGATGATGTAATCTGAAAATTGCAATTTTTGTAGATAGGACGTTCTTCGTTAGGAGGGCAGTGTAATAACACTGTATTTAATTAAGAGGAGACTATATTTGATAAGTAAATAATTTTAGTTTCAAATCATTGCTTATACAGTAGGCTAAGAAATTTTCAATAAGTTTACATGCGTCTCACTTAAACTAAAGAAAAATATTGGTTTGAGAGAATCACTTTCCTAGCTTGTCAAATGTCTGTTTTTACCTGAAGTAAAATTGTAGCATCAAGATATGTAATCTTGATCATTTCTTTAAGTATATGTAGTTGTATTCGTGGATATACTAATTCATCTTTTACCGTTAGTAAAAGTGAGATCAAAGTCCTTTGAACACGAATATAATATATATGGATGTAAAAATAACTGTAACTTGTGGAATTGAAAAGTTAGGTGCAAAACTACTATTAGGTTTTTATTTACATTCATTTAGCTATTTGAAACTCAGATCTCATGCATGTTACTTAAGTTGCTTCATTTAATTTAGGTTTCCGTTTTACTAATTAAGCTTTGGTTGAAAAATACGAAAATTTCATCCACCTATAGAAAATCTGTGTTGCAATCTCGCTTGACGTCCAGTATTTGGCTTTTCAACTGCAGACTGATAAACAGGTTAAAAATTGTGCGATATTATCTATATAGATACAGATTGATATATTAATTTGAAGCCCTGATTGTTTTCTATTATTTCTAATGTAAATGATATGTTTGTTATATTTTTCATCTACGTGGACATACTTTAAAAGCGGTTTTGAACACAGCTGCGGAAAAACAACAGTGAAGAAAAAACTAGGATTAAGGGAACCGTAAAGACGTCAAAAATACTAAAGTTAGTAGGGCGTAAAATGTTGAGAAATATGAAGAACAAACAGGCATACAGTAAATGTAAACTAATTAAAAATGTGATCATATAAAAATGCAGGAAAGCAAAAGAAGTATGGATGCAAAGAAATACTGAAGATATCGAAATTTACGTTGAGAAATGACGCTTAGATCAAGCTTACCAACAGATAAATAAGAATATTACGATATAAACCAGGAATAAAAAGTAAAGTCATAAGTGCGATGGTGGAAATTTATTAGTAGAAAATAAAGTCATCGTTAAACACTGGAAAACCTATCTAGAAGAGTTTCATCTCGGAGCCAAGGATACGCAGATGATATTGTCATAACACTAAAGGGCAATCACGATGCTGTAATATCCAGTCTAATGCAAACAGCTCTAAATATAGTAAAGAACTGGTGTGAGACAGAATGATTTAATGCCAATCCTCATAAGACAGTTCTTGTCCCATTCACAAACAGAAGGAAACTAAATTTAAAAGCTCCTACTCTGCTAGGAACACAGATACAATTTTCCAATGAAGTTAAATACTTGGGGATCTTCTTAGACCAAAAACTGGATTGGAACACACACTTGTAAAAAACTGTTTCGAGAGCCACAGTGACAATCTGGACATGCTGTAGATTCGTAGGACAGACAGGGCTGAATCCTAGAATTGTATACTGGCTATACCAAACTGTAGTCAAATCCATGGTCATGGTGCATCTATAGTATGGTGGCCAAAAACGGAACAAGCCTCAATACAAAGCAAATCGCAAAAATTGCAGAGATGGTCTGTCTTGGAATAACGGGAGCTATGGCGGCATAATAATAATAATAATAATAATAATAATAATAATGATGATGATGATGATGATGATGATGATGATGATGATGATGATGATGATGATGATGATGCATAAGTATAATAATAAAAAATAATAGTGGATAAGTCCTGCAACCAAGTGACGCTGATTGATGTGGCCATTCCATTCAATACTAATAATCTAGAGATACAAGTAAAGAGACAGTGGAGAGCAGATAGTGTCAGAGTGATTCCAATAGTCATGTTGTCAACTGGTGTGGTTCCTAAGAATCTTCGAGAGAACATTAAGATACTGCATCTTGGAGAGCATCTTTATAAGGTTATGCAGAAGGCGGTACTATTTGCAACTGCCCACGCCGTGCGGAGATTCCTGGGAAATGAGAATGTGTCGCGATGTCAATCAGTGCCCGATAACTTGGAAAGGGCTCCATCTGAGCTCAGTCCCTTTGGTATCTGAGATACCTGGGATGAGTGAATGTTCCCCTTTGAGGGAGTGTGAAAGCCCTTCAGGCTAAAGTTGATAATAATAATAGTAAAAGTGCTCTACTGAATCTGGTTCGACTGCACATGTGCGTGGAGAGGGAAGCAGCACTAAGTTCTACTAAGACTATTCCAAGCGGACAAATTCAAACCAGGAGACTTGGTTGGCCACTTGAAAATCCTGGAAATTATTCCACGGGATTCATTTGCGAGAGCAAAATTCCATTCGACGTGGCCATAAGTGACCGCCAAGCATGGGACAGAGACAGTGCAATGCTGACAAACAACTCATCTGTATGGTATACAGGCGAGTCTAAACAAATGGCTGGAGTAGGACTGGGAATAAGAGGATCCAACTTTAGACTCGCTAAGTCCCTCGGAAAAACTTCCATCATCTTCCAAGCAGAAATGCTTGCTACAAATCTCTGTGTACAGGAGTGCATACAAAGAAGACTCAGAAATAGAGAGATCTACATCCTGTCAGATAGTCGGGCAGTACTAAAGTCTCTGAAATGTTTCAAAACCGTGTCTAAACTGACCTTGGACTGCCAAAAATCCTTGAAGCCACTGGTTACGAACAACAAAGTAACTTCGATGTGGGTACCAGGGCATCAAAGGCATTGAAGGAAATGAGGAAGCAGATAGCCTTGCCAAAAGCGTAGCAAAAACATCATTCTATGGCCCAGACTCATATTGTAGGCTAACAAAAAGCAATGGAAGAAATGAACTTGAATTGAACCTGTTTCTTGAATTGAACAGGAACGACTTGACGATAATCACGATCTTTCACAGGAGGTACAACCTTATCAAGATGGGCAAGGCGGTCAGTGAAAACTGCAGATACTGCACTGAAGCAGCAGAAACAGAACGCTTGCTATGCGACTTGCATGGCTTAGTTCTGCCAAAGGCTCAAATACCTTGGAGGAGCGGGAATAGGTAAAATAGCACCCAAGAAAATAGTGGACAGCATCAAAAGTCTGTACTTTTTGGGCAAAGAGTAATGCACATTAAACCATCTACATCATGGAGAGGAAATTAATTGTAAAGAAGAGTATACAGTGTGGAACAGCCAAGTGGGCTAAATTCAGTATATCAATTATTGTGCATATTTATAAAAAATCCTGAAACACATCAATTTTTGATTAAAAAATGACATCCTGCAACGTGCAAACTTCACCCCTACATTCATGTGTCAGTTGCAACCCCCAAATTATTAAATAGGAAGTAGGAGCTTATGATACCTCATTTGAAATATCTCTTTATTCTCTTTTCAAAAAATTTAAAATTTATTGCAAATTTTAATAGTTAAGAAAAGAAATTCATCGGATTGACGAACTTCTTTATAGCGCACTAAAAAGTGCTGCAAATTGAATCACAACATAGCTGTGATAATTAATGTTACCGTGAAAATCGACTACAAGGTAACCTTCAGATAGCCAGGGAAAAATTCTGGAGCCCTGCACTTGACATTTTTCTCTCTAATTCGAACTTTCAGAGTAATTGTGGCAGCATTTTGTACATGAACGTTTGACAGGCAGAGCGTTTGAATGGTCATTCCCCTGAAGCGATGTTAGCCAAAACAATTAGAAGCGTCCCTTTGTCGGGTGCTAACTGTATACAAAATTTAAAGATGATACCTCAATTTGTTCGAAGTTATTGCGCTTACTAACAGACAGACGTACAGGCAGACGGACCGACCGACTGAAGGACAAAAAAATATTTTTATTTCTGAACGTCATTACGTCTGGGTTTGACATGATTAAAGGAAATTAAAGGCTTTTACTACCAGACAAACTGATTTATTTTTAAAACCCTGCGCGTTTCAACACATTATCGTGCCATCTTCAGGGGTTTAGACAAATTTCCTGTCTCAATTACAGAAAGATGCTATATGAAATGTTGTCAAAGTTTGGCTTTTCATCTATTGTATTCAGGATACCAAACAGAAGCTGCGTAAAACAGGAAGGCAGGAACATCACAAGACTTGAAGAAATCAGAGGATGAATGCAAAAATTTTTTAGCTTAATTTTATCAAACGAACAAAATGGAGTCCCATGGGACTAGGGAACGCGTAGGGTTTTAAGAATAAATCAGCTTGTCTGGTCCCAGCAATTGTTCTCAAAAAATGTGCACCTGTCCTGACTCGTCTGTTTCAGATATCTTATAATAAAGGCATATTCCCTAGTAACTGGAAAACTGCTCGAGTACAACCCATCCCCAAGAAAGGATCCAAAGCGCTTCCCAGCAACTACAGGCACATTTCTTTCCTTTCAGTCGTCTCTAAAGTGATGGAAAAGTGTATAAACACCGAATTACTAAAATTTCTTGAAAAACACAGTCTAATCCACGACAGGCAGTATGGATTCCGTCAGCGCAGATCGACTGCCGACCTCCTTTCCTTTGTCACCCATTCTTGTAACAAGTCTATGGAACAACACGGTGAATCCCAGATTGTTGCTCTAGACATATCCAAAGCATTCGACCAGGTCTGGCACGCAGCGCTGCTTAATAAACTTCCGGCCTATGGCCTACCACCAAAACTCTGTATGTGGACAGCAAATTTCCTCTCCAACAGGAGCATATCTGTTGTTGTGGATGGCCATTCCTCTAAACTGTATCCAATTAATGCAGGAGTTCCTCAAGGTTCAGCTTTAGCCCCTACTTTGTTTCTTCTCCACATCAATGACCTCCTCTCGAGCACATCCAACCCAGTTCACAGCTACGCGGACGACAGCACCCTCCATTCAAATATACAATATTCTAAGCCTGTCTCCTTAGCCCAATTAGATGAGGATCGCAGACTCATGGAGGGTTCTGTCTCCGTGGATCTCCAAAAAATATTAGACTCGGGAAGTAGAAATCTCGTACAATTCAACCCCACCAAAACTAAGTCTTGCTTTCTTTCTCACAAGAGATACACCAGCACTAGACCCATCACAATGAACAACCAAGTTATTCAAAGTAATGAGTCCTTTTCTCTTGTTGGCATTTCTGTGGATCGAAATCTTAATTGGCACCAACATGTCACATCAATTGCAGAAGCGGCTGCTAAGAAATTAGGTTTCCTCTTCCGGGCTCGCAAATACTTTTCACCAGCTAATCTCTATACCTTATATACTTCACAAATAAGGCCAAACCTCGAATACTGCTCCCACATCTGGGGTGCCGCTGCCGCTTCTACACTCGCTATCCTGGACTCCATTCAAAAGAGAGCTATACGTCTCATCGGTGACCCTACCCTCACCCAAAGGCTGCCATCCCTTGCCCACCGACGTGCCGTTGGTGACCTCTCTCTCTTTTATAGATATCTGCACGGGCACTGCTCAGAGGAGCTTTCCTCCATAGTTCCCCCACCTGCTGCACCCAACAGATCCACCAGGGGAACAGAGCGAATGCACCCTTTTACTGCCCAGGTCACCAGACATAGAACATCTTGTTATGCCCGCTCTTTTGTCCCGAGGACTTCCAAGTTGTGGAATTCCTTGCCGGCACATGTTTTTCCTTCTCCTCCGAATCTCCAAACCTTCAAGTCCAGAATTAACAAGCTGCCTCTTTCTTCCTTGTCAACACCCACGGTACGATAGTATTTAGGCTGTAAGCCCTCGTGGTGTGTTGTTGAAATTAGTAAAAGCCTTTAATTTCCTTTAATCAAACAAAAAAAGTTCGTTTCACAATCAAGTTTTCTGTATATTTTGAGGATTTTACTTCCACATCGTCAATAAGTATGGCATCGGGACAATAATTTCATTTTTTTTTCAAATTTGGTATACAGTTAGCACACGAAGATGATTTGGTGAAAATTGATATTTTTTCTTAAAACTCCAGTAACATAACGTTTTAGGGTTTGTTTATTAGAAAACTTTCAATTTCATCAAACATCTTCGTATTCTGTGCTCAAATTAACTTAGGGGTTGAATGTGTGGGGGTGAAATATCGCTGACAGAAATTTCAATTATTTTTTTTTGCTAAAACGGCGTAAAAATTCTTAAAACCTATAGAAAACTTGCTTCTGTAAGGAATTTTTCTTGTCTGTCTGCCTGTACGTCTGTCTGTTAGTAGGCGCAACTTTCTAAGGAATTGAGATATCATTTTCAAATTTGTTAACCAGTTAGCATTCGACAAAGGAACGTTTCGAATTGTTATTGTGCAAGATCGCTTTAGGGGGTGGGGGATAAATTGAGGGGTGCTTTGGTGAAAATTGGCATTTTTTCGTTAAATCTCGTGTAATATAACGTCTCAGAAGTTTATGGGTACAGGAATACGAATATTTTCTTCTTGGTTAAGTCATGGACCCTAAATTCATTTCGTGAGAATGTCTTTCTGAGGAGGGTAGATTATCACAGCTATGTGGAAGTTATGATTTAATTTGCAGCACTATTTACGCCGTTTTAGCAAAAAAAAATCGAAATTTCTGTCAGCGATATTACACTCCCACACATTCTACCCTAATTTAATTTCAGCACATAATACCAGATGTTTGATGAAATTGAAAGTTTTCTAATAAACAAACCCTAAAACGTTATATTACTCCAGTTTTAACCAAAAAATGTCCATTTTCACCAATTCACCCCCAGTCATCACCTAACCCACTGGAGCGATTTTACCCAAAAACAGTCCGAACCGTTCGTTTATCGGGTGCTAACTGTATACCAAATTTAAAGACTATATCTCAATTCATTCTAAAGTTATCGTGACTACTAACATATATATATATATATATATATATATATATATATATATATATATATATATATATATATATATATATATATATATATATATATATAGACAGATCGACATACACAAACATTTCGTCCCCAAACCATGTTTTCTGTGTGTTTTGGCACTTTTTACGACATTTAAGCGAAACAAATTTTTTGAAATTTTTTCTTCAGATGCCATACTTCCACACGTATTGACGGTCTGGAAGTAAAATTAATAACTAATCGCGTTTCAATTTTCTTTTTCTTCTTTTTTTTATGTATATAAATACCTTTAAATGTATATTTTTTATGTATATAAATACCTTTAAATGTATATTTTTTATGTATATAAATACCTTTAAATGTATATTTTTTATGTATATAAATACCTTTAAATGTATATGCATATGCTGATAGAAATAGAAAAGCTATCGGGAAGTTCATATACAAATTCTTTCATATCAACTTGATTAGATGAAACAAACTTTTATCCTCATAATTTTATATATAAGTTGTCATATTTTATGATAATCTAAAATATAAATTGTGTCATATTTTATGAGAATATCCTGGATCTTATTTTGTTTTTATTTGGGGTCACCGGTCAAGTATATAGTTTTCAAAATATTGATAATTGTTCTACAAAATATTCATCTTGTTTGCAATATTTAAACTGAATTAAATTCTTATTAATTATCACAAATATGTATGCATACAAAGTTCAGTTATTATACGATATTAAATTTATTGATGTAAACACGTTCTTGATATTCGTGTATTTGTTTGAATTATTTTTCGCTTTTGTTAAAAACCATATTTATAAAAATTAAATTCTAAAACTATTGGGATTTCCAGTTATGTACGTATATTAGTATATTATTGAAGTATACGTTGTTGGATTAATGGATATAATTCTAAAACTATGACAAAGTGTGGAACTGATAGTAGAAAAGAGGGGGCACATACGAGGTAACCCCAAAATTTACCTGTCTGACTATAAAATAGACTCACAATTAAATTTTATTTTTCAATATAGTCCCCCTAACATCAATGCACTTATTACATCATTTCAGCAATAATTCGATACCCCTAAAAACATATTCGTTCAGTTTGTCATCAAAATCTGCCCAAACTGCAGCTTTCACCTCTTAGTCATCACTGAAATGGCGCCTGCGAAGGTCCTTTTACAAATCGGTAGTAGTCTCTGGAGGCTATATCTGGACTATACAGAGCGTGATCAATTTGTTCGAAACAGCAGTCACAAATTACGACTTGTGCAATTCCAGCAGTGTGCACGGGTGCATTGTCATGGAGCAAACCCACGACTTTGGTCAGTTTCCCACGTCTTTTCTTCAGAGAATTTTCTATAATTTATGCAGGAGCATAATATGGGCTGTTGACTGTGTTGTTGTGTTCTTTAAAGTCTATGAGAAGAATACCCTCACAATCCCAAAAAATCGTGGCCATCACTTTTTTTATCGAGTGACAGACCTTGAACTTTTTTGTCGGTGCTTCTCCTTTACGCCTCCACTCCATCGGCTCCCTTTTCCACAAAGGATCATAGTAGAGAATTATAGTTTCATCCCCTGTGACAATTGTCTTCAACACGTCCACGGGGTGTTCTCCACAGATGTCCAAAATGGATCGAGCACGGTCAACACGACGCTGGCGCTGAGCTGCTGAAAGATTTTCGGGAAACCATCTTGCACTAACTTTATTCATGCCTAAATGTTCGTGGAGGATTCGGCGAACGCTTTTATCTGAAAGCCCCCACATGTTTAATAATTATTTCACTTTCAAGCGTCGATCGCTTAATACGAGATCCTCAACAAGGGCAATCTTGTCAGTCATCACTTCCATCGTCCTTTCTGTTCTTGCGTCATCTTCCAAGGATTCCAGCCCCATTCGAAATGGATTTGACCGACCTTTTACTACAGAATAAGAGGGCAAATTTTCCCCGTACACCCCAACCAGCCGATCTTTCATGCTTTGAGGTGGCAGACCTTCTCGTGTAAGGACTTTAATAACAGCTCTCTACTTAATTTTCGCGACATCTGATATCGTGATGAACAAGTGTCAGTCATAAGAAAACTAATTGGCATAAAATCCATTTTTGTTTTTGTCCAAGGCTAATAAGACTTAGTAGTATGAGCAATGGTGGGGAGGCCAACGCCAAGCAAGTAGGCCACCATGCGCCCCTTTTGCCAACCCCAGCAACCCAGCAACCATGCTCTACTCCTCCTCGGTTCCGTCGTCAAACCGCCTCGACCTCCAGACGAAGGCCGTGACGGTCTTCAATTGGATGGCACTTACCTGATTCCTCTGCAGAGTCCTCGATCCGAACAATTCTGCTCGAAGACTCCCAAAACCCTCGCATTCGCACAGCTAGTGGTAGGACGTTTCCTCATGCTCGCCGCACTCCTGGCAAATGGGATCCCTCTCTACGCCTATCAATGTGAGGTGTCTTCTAAGGGCGCAGTGGCCTGTGAGCACCCCAAGGATGCGTCGAAGCGTAGGTCAAGTCCTTTCGAGTAGTCAGGCAGCTTTATCTCTGTCCGGCCCCTCCACGAAGTCCCTCGCCTGCCTGCAGCCACCAACCGACCCCCAGTGCCTCTTCATTGCTTCCTCGGTCCACCTGTCTAAGGCGACAGAGACTGTCTTCCTACTTATATTGGTAAATAGGATCATCTCCGTCTTCGCCGGGTTTACGGAGAGTCTCAGCTCACCACACCACCTTTCGATTATGCTACAGGCAGCTTGCATGCACTCACAGACGACGCCGAGGAATTTGCCGGTGACTAAGACCAGCCCATCATCAGCGTCCGCCTGGGCGTAGAAGCTGTTCTCGAAGAGCCGCTCCAAGAGGCCGTCCATGACCAGACACCATAGCTGGGGCGAAAGGCAGCTGCCCTGAGGGCAGCCGCCCGTCACCCCGACGTCCAGCCCCCGGCCCCCCAAAGTCAGCGAAACTCTCCTGTCCTCCAGCATGCTTGCCACCCAGCTTATTAGGGGCCTCGGCGTTCCCCTATCCTGTAGGGCGGTACAAACCGTATCCGTCCTTGCCTTATCAAAGGCCCCCTCCACATCGAAGAACACAGCTAATGTCCTCTCCCCGTAGTGTAGGGCCCTTTCCACCTTCCGCGTCACAGCATGGAGCGCCGTTTCCGTCGACTTCCCCTGCTGGTACGCGCGCTGACCTATATGGAAGGGGTGATCCTTTAGGATCTCTCCCAACATAAACCTATCTACTATATTTTCTAATGCCTTAAGCAGGAATGATGTAAGGCTGATTAGCCTGTACGCCTTGGCCAGCGTGTAGTCCTCCGTCCCCGGCTTGGGAATGAAGACCCCCTAACCCGACGCCAGGCCTTTGGGACGTAGCCCCACGCCAGGCTGGCCCGGAATATATCCCTTATGTTGGGAAGCAGTGTATCCAGGCCCCTCTGGAGCAGTGCCGGAAAAATCCCATCACAGCCTGCGGACTTGAAAGGAGCGAACTCGCCCACCGCCCAGGCTATAGAGCCATCCGTAACTACCCCCTCCGCCAGCTGCCAGTCCGCATTCGGGACCGTCCACTGGCCCAGGTCGGCATCCCCTGTGACGGCTCCACCGCCCGCGAGATGATCTTCGGCGAGATGACGCAAGGTCTCCCCACCGGTGCTTGTCCAGCTCCCGTCCAGTTTCCTTAAGGATCCTACATTACTGCCTACCTCCTGTTTAAGTACCCTTACCAGTCTGGCTGCGTCAGGCAAGGAATTCCCGCAGTACGCGCTCCAACTGGCTCGTTTACTCCGTCGCAATTCCTTCTAAACTCCCTTCTGTCAGTCCTGAATTCGTCCCAGGCCGCTTCACTCGATTCTCGGACGGTTTGGTTTAAGACCCTCCGAGTCCGCCCGCGTAGTACGGCGAGATCCCTGTTCCACCATCTGCCTTTGATGAACGGTTCCCCCCTAAGCGCTGCCGTGACCTCGTATGCTGCCATTATTTTACCTTCTAGGGCCTCGACCTCACTATCCAATGCCTCTGTATAGAGTAGGAGTGGGCTCCTTGGCGACCCTCCGATGCCTGTTACATAGGCATCCCAGTCGGTCTTCCTCGGATTTCTCCTGGGGGGAGTGCTCTCACGGTCCACATCCAATTCAAAGCTGATTATACGATGATCAGACATTGATATGTGTTCCGTCACCCTCCAGTTGGATATCTCCTCTGTTATTCCTCTGCTCGCTAACGTGATGTCGATCACCTCCTGTCGGATACGATTGACAAACGTTGGAGCTGTACCTCTATTTAATACCTCTAGGTTCGTAGCCAAGTACTCTAGTAGAGCCTCACCGCGTGGGTTGGTATTTGTGCTGCCCCACAATTTGTGGTGATAATTGGCATCGCAGCCTATTATCAGTTGTAACCCCTGCTCCCTCGCGAAATCGACAATACGCACAAATTCCTCCGACGGAGGCAGCCCCCGCCGATCGTAGGGAACATAATGGCTGCGCATCAGAACCTTAAGCCTAATATTACTCACCTTATACTCCAGGACAGCTGCTGTGGCTAATAAGACTTGAACCAATGTCTTACCAAATTTTAACACGTTACGATACCTTGGATCTGTCAGGCCGGGAAATTTCGGCGCTTACCTCTTAGATGCCATAACCTTTACGTTTACCAATTCCTTACCAGTTTGACATCAAGACGACACCTGGTAATCATATTATAGGCAAAAGTCTCGTTAATTTTACATATGTTTCATCGTCGGGCATTTGAACATTGTCAATATAGGGTGGAAGTGGAAAAGATTACATGTAATATTCATAACATTAAAAAAACATTTAAGTTTTAGCGACATACACATGAGTCTCATCCCTGTTTTGAAAGAAACAATGTCTCATGTGCAAAGAAGATTTTTTCCTAATAGTATCTTTTTTAATTCGCCAATGAGATCTCGACTTTTAAATTTTAATAAACCCTTCAAATGAACGCTCACTAAGCCCTTTGTAACCCATATCCGTGGTCTGTTCCAGACTTTGATACTTCGTTCTCGTCTTGAACCGCGTCTAGAATTTATTAAAACTCTACGTTTCGACTCCTGCTTTATAGCCATATGAAAGGAAATTACCCGTAAGGCCCCAACGTGCCCACCCCTTAGAACGGTGGATAAGGGTGAGTTGTAGCTCGATTACGTCGTAAGTATCATATTATTTATAGCGTTTCGTCGTATAAGTGTACTTAGCATGGTTTAGGGTTAGTAATTGTTAAAACCATCGCACTCCAATAAATTCTCATAACTATCACAATGTCCACGTCGGAAGCGGAAGGATGTTTCTAAATGGTAAAGCGTGTATAAATATTTTCGCGTAAGAAGACAGGTTGAATAGCTTGGGAAAGTTGTTGTGCAAAAATGTTTTTGTTTAGTAAGGTATACAACCTAAAGCCGGTATCTGCTGGTACTCTGACGGCTCCAAAACCAATATGGGAGTAGGAGCCGGCGCATATGGGGGCAGCACCGATGCCAGACTATCAGCTAGCCTCGGCAAGTACGCAACCATACACCAGGCAGAAGTGTATGCCATCGAGATGTGTGCAAGGGAAAGTATAAAAAACCAGTGCAGACACAAATCGATAAAGATATATGCAGATAGCCAAGCTGCAATAAAGGCTCTTGGTTCCTACCGGTGTAATTCGAAAACGGTATGGAGTTGTAAATCTGCCCTTAACGAACTGGGCAGCTGTAATGAGGTGTCGCTGATCTGGATACCGGGTCACTCGGACCATGATGCATGTTGCGGCCGACGCGCTTGCCAGGAGTGGTGCCCAGAGAGACTTTATCGGACCAGAACCGGTGCTGGGGATAACATCATGCACAGCAAAACGCACCTTAAAGACCTGGACAGAAAGAATGACAATCCAGTATTGGCAAAATCTTCCAGGATTAGCTCACTCTAAGGCCTTCATAAATGGCCTGTCTGAGTCAAGGGCTAAAAAACTTCTAAAGGTAAACAGACAACAACTGAGTACTCTAGTCGGCCTGTATACAGGACACTGCCGCTTGCGTCACCACATGCACCGTATTGGAGTCGGTCAGGAGACCCAAGTGCCGGCTGTGTATGGAGAGTGACGAGACAGCAGAGCACGTACTGTGTTCCTGTCCGGCAGCGGACAGGACTAGATACCTGCTCTTTGGCAAGATAAAGCTTGCTCCGGAGGATCTGGATCAACTTTCGCTCACAAAGATTATCGACCTCTGCAGGAGGCTGGCTTTGTTGGGCGAAATATAGACTATTAAGCGTAAGCCACAATATACCTTATGGTCGCGGTGGAGGGACCGGTATGGCCCACTCACAATCAAACCTAACCTAACCTAACCTAGACAACCTAAATAATAGTGATAGATAAATTTTCTACCAGAAAGAATAGAAGAATGGACTTTATTCCGCGTGCAAACTGAAAATGAGTAAACTCTGCAACACTTGATTATATTACTGAACTAAATTCTAAATAAACTAATGACTAAGGAAATGCGGCACCATATCTTTCTTTATCTTTTATATAATTTTTTGAAGAAGTTAATTGTTTGTTCTGGAAAAGTGAATAATGATGAAGTCATAAAAAATTCCTATGGCTTGTGAGTTCTGGTCTTGTATATTTTGCACTCACATCTTCATCAGCATGAGGCCCCACTGATACTATGTATTTATATTTATTATATGCGACATAGGCAAGCTCTTTTTGTAGTATTTAGCTAATTAACTAATTATTTTCAGGTACATTTGAGTCATGAAACAGTAACGGCAATGTCTGGGGAGCAGTTCGTAGCCATAAGACGAGATACAGCACCGTGTATAGGTTGTCCAATTGATTTGGCTTTGGATCATGATATCCGAGGTATTGGAACCCTAATCGATACAGCGTTGTTACACATTGAATCAGAAAGAGAACGAAAATATACGTTTATAAAGGTTCTCAGGCTACAGCAGCAAGTAAGTTACTAGTTTATTGGGATATCTTAGATAATCTTGTCGCAAATGCTTAGTGTATGTTATTTCTTGCGGGGTACAGTTTGTGTAATTTGTGTTTTTTCCCAACTTTATTTTTGACTAGTGTGTTTTGCTAATATGATTTTTATTGGGAATACGTTTAATTGGTGGGTCTCTTCTTTGTTTTATCAGACTTTCTACAATTTTTAGACTATAAACCATGCGTTACATTGTACGAAATTTGTCTTACCTAAATTTAATGAAAAAAATATGTTTTACTTTATTCTTCGCCCTAGTGGCCTGTTAAAAAAAGAGCCATACATTTATGTTTGTGTAAATTCTGTGATTTCATCTCATCATATTCATCTCTATTTTAAGGCATGCGGTAGAATATCGGTCAGTTTACTAAGTGAAGATTGGGACCTGTGATGAGCACTGATAAGTACACTTAGAGAACCCAAATCACCACAACACATTTTAAAAGACCTGACGATTGTTTCACTAAGCAAGTTAGCGTCATCGGTGGATGAAAAATTTTAAACGTTTGACGACTACAACTGTGTTTATATTCAGTGCAGGTACTCGGCCTAGGCGCTTGAGGTTGCTTCAGACAAAGTTTTACACCTGATTCACCGGAAATTCTCTGTATTCAAATTCCGTTATTTTCATTCCCATGCTCTTTGTCGGCATCTCTCGTGAAGTGGTCAATCAATAAAGTACACATATAGGTGAAGGTGCCGCATTCATACAACTTATATTATTACCAATATTTAGTAATGCTAAATGTTCTTTAAATATAATTTCAATATGTCTTTTAGTTTGCCTGACTTATTTAAGATCACAATCTTTACAACCTATTTTATAAATCCCCGAGATGTCTTTTAGTTTGCCTGACGTATTTAAGATCACAATCTTTACAACCTATTTTATAAATCCCCGAGATGTCTTTTAGTTTGCCTGACGTATTTAAGATCACAATCTTTACAACCTATTTTATAAATCCCCGAGCGGTCTATTATTGTTGAATAAAATTTGTATGAATTCGGCACCTAGACCTTTGTACAGTTGTAGTCAATCGTTTTAGAATCTCTTATCGTCTGATGACGTATACTTGGTTAGTGAAACGATCATCAGGTTTTTTAAATGTGTTGCGGTTATTTGGGTTCTTCTAGTGTACTTAGGGTTCATTTAACTTTGGCTTATCTTCCTACAGAAATTTAGTTAAAAAATGTTTGTAATTTATACTATAAAATATATTTGTCTTGTCATGTATTTAAGGTGTTCATGTAGCTTTTTTTATAGGTTGAATATGGAGTCAAATACATTCTCTTGCTTGAAGTTGCTCCAACAAGTTGCTTCAAAAATGTGGATTATTCTGAGGGACATTTCTGTAGCATTGAAATGTCCGAAGATGAGCATATTCTGACATGTCAAGTCACATATCTTGAAAAGCCATGGATAAGTCTCAACAAGGACATAATTAGTAACAACTGCACTGTAAATCAAAACTTTTTTGCTGCCGAATTGCCTGATTCCCATGCCACCAATCGTGACGATATCAACAATGACATTGATGTGAATAATAAATATGAAAAGCACATGCCAGGTGAAAAAGATATTTTAGACAATACACCAAACTTTGATAGAATCGCTGAGACTGGTTCATTGGAAGAAGTGATGAATCCATCGCGGCTGGCAGATTTAGAATCACAAATTATAGTAGAACCTATTAATGCTGAGAAAAGTAATAAACACATCCAAAACATTCCAACTCAGAATACGGTATCTTCTGTTCCTACATTTATAGCAGAAATTGCTGCTACAGAAGACAATCCAAATATCGCGATAATTGGAAATACAGAACAAGTACCTCAAAAGACATTAGATGGATTCCATTTACAAGAAAATTCAGCAAATGTTGGCACTAGTAGAACAAGTGATACCATACCTTCCAGCAATGATAACTCTGAGAGTATTCCAGAGGATCAGACAACAACTTTGGAAACTGATGCATCAGCTAGTACTAACTTATTTGGCGTGTTTTCTCAAAGTGAAACGTATCCAGAGGACGTTTCACGATTAAGTCTAACTTTGGGGGATGAGTTTGCAACCGTAGAAAATAATAATTCACAAGAAGATAATTTGGAAGGTGATTTCAACACAGGTAGACAAAACTTGCATAAAATGCTAAATGATGCATCTGTACTATCACAAGAAAATAAGAGAGAAAATAACAATCAATCGATTGACTCTCTTGAACACAAATTAGCACGTCGATCGCCCGATGATTCGTCTTCGTCTTCTTCTTCATCTTCTTCGTCTGATAGTGATAGCGATAGTGATGACGACGATGACGACAATAGTAGTGGGAAAAAATGTCATACGAAGAAATGTAAAGATGACAATAATGATGATGACAGTAATGATTCTGATCAAAAAAGTCACAGAAAAAAATCTTGTGGTCATTCCAGACACAAACCCAGTCATGATAATGATAATGATGACAGCAATGATGATGATGATGACGACAGTGATGAATCTGATGAAAAACCTCACGTAAAAAAATCTTGTGGCCGTTCAAGGCACAAATCATGCGATGATAATGATGACGATGACAACGATGATGATGACAGTGATGATAGTAACGACAGTAACGACTCAGATGAAAAACGTCACAAAAAGAAGCATCACGGACGTTCTAGGCACAAATCATGTGATAATAATGATGACGATGACAGCGATGATGATGATGACAGTAATGACTCTAATGAAAAGTGTCACAAGAAGTCTGCTAATCATTCCAAACAAACATCTTCCAATGACGATTCTGACGACGATGATGATGATAATAACAAAGAAAATAGAGTTAGACGTTCTATTGGAAGACTGGAAAAAATAGCACCTGAAGAAAAACCTTTGGTAAGAGATCTGGCAGACTTTGCCGCTGCTACTTTGGACAATATCGACGATGATAACCACAAACGAGTAGTCCTGCAGATTGTAAGTGCCAAAAAAATGAATAGTAAAGGTACCTATTACCATCTCATTCTGAGACTTGGCATATCTCATTGCTTCGAAGACAAACATCCTGGTATTACCGAAGAATGCAGAGAAAAACTGTTTGAGAATTTAACCAAAATATGCAAAGTCCAAGTACATGTAACTGAAGACCAAAATAATGCAAAAGTTATTAAATCGCAATGTCAGAATACAAAGCGCGATGAAAATGACAAGAACCGTACAAATTATAGTCGCTATAAACGCGAAGATAAAGTTGATGATATGGCGAGAAAAACTAAACGTCAAGTTATGCCTGGAGGAATCGCACCACAGTCAAAGGACGACCCTACCATTTTTGAATATCTGAATGAAGGATTGGAGCACATAGACAGAAAATCCAGCAATGCAAATAAACTCAAAGTTAAAGAAGTTCTTTCAGCATCACGCCAGGTTGTTTCGGGTAGTCTTTGGCATATTGAAGCTAAACTTACTCTTTCTGATTGTTTAAAAAACTTAGACAAAAACCGCCAGGAGTGTGGTGAACTGAAAGGAGCCGAAGAACAAAAATGTAACTTTAAGATATGGGACAGGCCATGGTTGACAAATGGTCGTGAAATCACAGTAGACTGTGGAGAGGGTAAAGAAGTTTATACTTCGAAACGTAGACGAAAACGCAGCCTGGAAAGTATAGAACAGGGAATTCCAGGGGGTATTAATGAAGAACCAATCGATAGTCCCGAGGTTCTCGAATATCTTAACAACGGATTAAAGTATCTAGACCAAGAATCCACTTATGAGAATAAACATAAAGTACGGGAAGTCTTATCTGCTTCAAGACAGATAGTAGAAGGAGAGTTGTGGCGTATAAAAACAAAAATAATTATATCCGATTGTCTCAAGAATTCCGAAAAGAAACGTGAAGAATGCGGTGAGCTTGAGGGGGCTGAAGAAAAGGAATGTTACTTTGAGATATGGGATAGACCATGGTTGCCAAATGGTCGCCAAACAACAGTTAATTGTGGTGAAGGCGATAAAGTATATAAAGCGAGGCGCAGGCGAAGTACTGAAAATGATGTTCCAGGAGGAATAACTAAAGTACCAGTTGATGATCCTGAAGCTCTGAAATATTTAAATGAGGGATTAGATTATTTAGATCAGAGTGACAGTCACGAAAATAAACATAAAGTCAGAGAAGTCGTTTCTGTCTCAAAGCAAATTGTGTCTGGTACAATATGGCGTATAAAAACTAAAGTAATATTATCTGACTGCTCAAAAAATTCTATTACGAAACGTGAAGAATGCGGTGAACTAAATGGAGCTGAAGAAAAACAATGCAATTTTGAAATATGGAATAGGCCATGGTTACCGAATGGTCGTCAGACAACTGTTGATTGTGGAGAAGGTGATGAGGTTTATATCTCTAAGCGCAGGCGTAGGCGAAGCAGTGAAGCTAAAAGTCTTGTTGGAGGAATCACCGAACAACCAGTTGACGATCCCAAAACTCTTGAATATTTAAATGAAGGGTTAGAATTCATAGATCAAGACTCTAGTCATGAAAATAAACACAAAGTGAGAGAAGTCGTGTCTGCTTCAAGTCAGGTTGTGTCTGGAGCTCTGTGGCGTATAAAATCCAAAATAATTTTATCGGATTGCTCAAAAAATTCAAACAAAAGACGTGAAGAGTGTGGTGAACTTGAGGGAGCTGAAGAAAAGGAATGTAACTTTAAGATATGGGATAGGGCATGGTTGCCAAATGGTCGTCAAACCACAGTCAATTGTGGGGAAGGTGAAAAAGTATATACTTCAAAGCGTAGACGTAGGCGAAGTACAGAAACCAAACAAGTACCTGGAGGTATAACTGAACAACCTGTTAGTGATTCTAGGGTGCTTGAATATGTAAATCAAGGATTAGACTATATAGATCAGGATTCTAGTCACGAAAATAAACACAAAGTGAGAGAAGTTGTGTCTGCTTCAAGTCAGGTTGTGTCGGGAATCCTGTGGCGTATACAATCCAAAATAATTTTATCAGATTGCTCAAAGAATTCAAACAAAAGACGTGAAGAATGTGGTGAGCTTGAAGGAGCTGAAGAAAAAGAATGTGATATCAAAATATGGGACCGACCATGGTTGCCGAATGGTCGCGAAACAACTATAAATTGCGGAGAAGGGGAAAAAGTATATACTTCAAAGCGTAGACGTAGGCGAAGTACAGAAACCAAACAAGTACCTGGAGGTATAACTGAACAACCTGTTAGTGATTCTAGGGTGCTTGAATATGTAAATCAAGGATTGGACTATATAGATCAGGATTCTAGTCACGAAAATAAGCACAAAGTGAGAGAAGTTGTGTCTGCTTCAAGTCAGGTTGTGTCAGGAACCCTGTGGCGTATACAATCCAAAATAATTTTATCGGATTGCTCAAAGAATTCAAACAAAAGACGTGAAGAATGTGGTGAGCTTGAAGGAGCTGAAGAAAAAGAATGTGATATCAAAATATGGGACCGACCATGGTTGCCGAATGGTCGCGAAACAACTATAAATTGCGGAGAAGGGGAAAAAGTATATACTTCAAAGCGTAGACGTAGGCGAAGTACAGAAACCAAACAAGTACCTGGAGGTATAACTGAACAACCTGTTAGTGATTCTAGGGTGCTTGAATATGTAAATCAAGGATTGGACTATATAGATCAGGATTCTAGTCACGAAAATAAACACAAAGTGAGAGAAGTTGTGTCTGCTTCAAGTCAGGTTGTGTCAGGAACCCTGTGGCGTATACGATCCAAAATAATTTTATCAGATTGCTCAAAGAATTCAAACAAAAGACGTGAAGAATGTGGTGAGCTTGAAGGAGCTGAAGAAAAAGAATGTGATATCAAAATATGGGACCGACCATGGTTGCCGAATGGTCGCGAAACAACTATAAATTGCGGAGAAGGGGAAAAAGTATATACTTCAAAGCGTAGACGTAGGCGAAGTACAGAAACCAAACAAGTACCTGGAGGTATAACTGAACAACCTGTTAGTGATTCTAGGGTGCTTGAATATGTAAATCAAGGATTGGACTATATAGATCAGGATTCTAGTCACGAAAATAAGCACAAAGTGAGAGAAGTTGTGTCTGCTTCAAGTCAGGTTGTGTCGGGAATCCTGTGGCGTATACAATCCAAAATAATTTTATCAGATTGCTCAAAGAATTCAAACAAAAGACGTGAAGAATGTGGTGAGCTTGAAGGAGCTGAAGAAGAAGAATGTGATATCAAAATATGGGACCGACCATGGTTGCCGAATGGTCTCGAAACAACTATAAATTGCGGAGAAGGGGAAAAAGTATATACTTCAAAGCGTAGACGTAGGCGAAGTACAGAAACCAAACAAGTACCTGGAGGTATAACTGAACAACCTGTTAGTGATTCTAGGGTGCTTGAATATGTAAATCAAGGATTGGACTATATAGATCAGGATTCTAGTCACGAAAATAAACACAAAGTGAGAGAAGTTGTGTCTGCTTCAAGTCAGGTTGTGTCAGGAACCCTGTGGCGTATACGATCCAAAATAATTTTATCAGATTGCTCAAAGAATTCAAACAAAAGACGTGAAGAATGTGGTGAACTTGAAGGAGCTGAAGAAAAAGAATGTGATATCAAAATATGGGACCGACCATGGTTGCCGAATGGTCGCGAAACAACTATAAATTGCGGAGAAGGGGAAAAAGTATATACTTCAAAGCGTAGACGTAGGCGAAGTACAGAAACCAAACAAGTACCTGGAGGTAAAACTGAACAACCTGTTAGTGATTCTAGGGTGCTTGAATATGTAAATCAAGGATTAGACTATATAGATCAGGATTCTAGTCAGGAAAATAAACACAAAGTGAGAGAAGTTGTGTCTGCTTCAAGTCAGGTTGTGTCGGGAACTCTGTGGCGTATACAATCCAAAATAATTTTATCAGATTGTTCTAAAAATTCAAACAAAACACGTGAAGAATGTGGTGAACTTGAAGGAGCTGAAGAAAAAGAATGTGATATCAAAATATGGGACCGACCATGGTTGCCAAATGGTCGCCAAACAACTATAAATTGCGGAGAAGGTGAAAAAGTATATACTTCAAAGCGTAGACGTAGGCGAAGTACAGAAACCAAACAAGTACGTGGAGGTATAACTGAACAACCTGTTAGTGATTCTAGGGTGCTTGAATATGTAAATCAAGGATTGGACTATATAGATCAGGATTCTAGTCACGAAAATAAACACAAAGTGAGAGAAGTTGTGTCTGCTTCAAGTCAGGTTGTGTCTGGAGCTCTGTGGCGTATAAAATCCAAAATAATTTTATCGGATTGCTCAAAAAATTCAAACAAACGACGTGAAGAATGTGGTGAACTTGAAGGAGCTGAAGAAAAAGAATGTGATATCAAAATATGGGACCGACCATGGTTGCCGAATGGTCGCCAAACAACAATAAATTGCGGAGAAGGTGAAAAAGTATATACTTCAAAGCGTAGACGTAGGCGAAGTACAGAAACCAAACAAGTACCTGGAGGTATAACTGAACAACCTGTTAGCGATTCCAGGGTCCTTGAGTATGTAAATCAAGGATTAGACTATATAGATCAGGATTCTAGTCAGGAAAATAAACACAAAGTGAGAGAAGTTGTGTCTGCTTCAAGTCAGGTTGTGTCGGGAACCCTGTGGCATATACAATCCAAAATAATTTTATCGGATTGCTCAAAAAATTCAAACAAAAGACGTGAAGAATGTGGTGAACTTGAAGGAGCTGAAGAAAAAGAATGTGATATCAAAATATGGGACCGACCATGGTTGCCGAATGGTCGTCAAACCACTGTAAATTGTGGAGAAGGAGAAAAGGTATATACGTCAAAGCGCAGACGTAGACGGGACTTGGCTGCTAAAAGAAGGGCGAATTACTATCAACAATCTATGTTTAATTACTTTATAAATAAATACGATAAAATATATGATACAACGGAAGATTATCAATACAGATACAAAGTATTTCGTGATAATTTAGACTTCATAAGCTTATTGAACCTCCATGAGCAAGGTACTGCAGAATATGGGGTTACCTTGTTTGCTGATTTAACACGTGAAGAGTTTTCTAAGTACAAGGGATATCGTCAAGATTTGAGGAACGAAAACAGTATTCCACTAACAAGAGCTGAAATACCAAGCATTGAACTTCCGGAGTCATTCGACTGGAGAGAAAAGGGTGCTGTTTCAGAAGTAAAGAACCAAGGAATGTGCGGAAGTTGTTGGGCATTTAGTGTAACTGGTAATGTCGAAGGCCAATATGCTATTAAACATGGGAAGATTTTAGAGTTTTCAGAACAAGAGCTTGTGGACTGTGATACAGTTGACAATGGTTGTAATGGTGGTCTAATGGATAACGCTTACAAGTAAGTCTAAGAGAGTTTATATTAGTTTGCTCCCTTGATTTGTGAAGGCTATGAAAATAGCATACCCTTATATTTGCCTTGTTTTATAGCACTTAATATCAAACATTCAATGTTTGAGTTTCTTCTATAGGATTTAAGCCTAAAAATGTTTTACAACATAAAGTTTGAACATAATTGAGAGTATGTATAGAAATTTACATGCAGTGGTCATTAAAAGATTATCCAGTTTTACCAACAATGGTTAAATTTTGATGAAGGATTGAAGGTAATCAGGGGTTGTCATTTTGTCACAGCTTTTGATTTTCCATTATTAAAACTAAATGGCTTAAACATTGAGTAAGTCAGTTTGTATTGGTGGAACCAGCTATTTTTTTCCGATGTATTCTATTAATTTTCAACTTGTTTGGAAATAAACACATTGCCTTTAAAAGATATGTATTTAATTGGTTTCTTTATCTCTATCTATTTTCGTGACTGGCCAATCTCCAACAGTTCTCACTCGGCTAGGCTTTATCTAAGTTATTATGTCAATATACCTTATCTTGAATCCTTGACACCATTGAATCTTTTTACCATAATCAAGATGTGGAAATTCTTAAAATCTCTATACAATATGTGCCACGATGACATTAAATCTGTATTTTCGCAATCATTAGGAATACATTGCCAACATTTTCTGCTACTTCTGGTTATACCAGAAGTGGCTACCAACTTTGTTATTTTAAGTCGAACACTTGTATATTTTTACATTTTTAGATTATCCAAAAAAATTTGTGTGTGACAGGATGCATACCATTAAAAAACTCTACAAAAGGCAAATAGTTTTATTTGACAGATGAGAGTTAAGTGAAATTGTATAGCAAAGCTACACAATATAATGACTGAGATTACAGAAAACATAATCTAATGTAAAAATATTTTTGCAGCCTGGCCAAAAAATATTACTAAACTAAGTTTTCCAAAATCTGTCAAACCTCAAATTTATTTTACTTTACAAATCTGTTATATAAAAAATATTGCAAAAATATGTTTCCCATATCAGAAGTACAGGTGTCCCATTTTGTTGCAATTGCTGGGTATCTCGGTTATTAGTAATGATAGAACCTTGCGGTTTTCGTGAACCTGAGCTACTTTTTTGTGAAACGAAAGATGCTGCAAACAAAATTGTCATAGCCCTCTAAGTTTCCAGGGATATTGAAAATATTGCATTTCCAGGTATTTCAGTTGTCTGACAACTTGTCAAAAAAATATTGACTTTTTTTTATTTATATGGAACACCTATACATGTGTCAAGAAATTTATTTGCATTTTCACAAGCTTCTTAAAAATATATAACATTATGGGTCTATTTTAATAAACAACGAAAAAACCTAATTTTCATAACTCACATTCAAAATTTTGCAGTAGGGCATGCAAAAAGATGGTGCTGTATATTTATTTCTATATGCTAACAATAAATCGAGGAAACTATTTAATAACAGCTCTTTATCAATATATTTATTGCTAATTTTCCACAAAACAGTGTACCTATCTACATTAATAAATAATTATTATACAACAAGCCTATCAGCAAAAAACAACTTTAATAATTGTAACATATGCACTAAAGTAATCTAGTAAATCAACAGAACTGTTTAAAATGATTTCGATTTTATTATGTGCATGCCTCACATACTTTTCATATTCGTTTTAAGAAATTAAGCAAAAGAACAGGATGATTTTGTGAGTAGCAAAAACTTTATCTTATTGCGTTTCCTAAATCTTGAATATTATCATTATGAACTTTGTAAATTTTATTCTCTAGGTATCTCCATAGAAAGAAATTCAATATAAACAAGTCTGGGGACCTGGGGGGCCATCTTATACGTCCATTGGTTCCGATCCATTGATTTGGAAAATTATTCTCCAGAAATAACCTCACCGTTTGAGAATTGTGTGGAGGTGCCCCGTCCTGTTGAAAATTTATTAGGCGTGTGCGATTTAAAAAAAACATGTATCACCAACGACTTACGGGCAACCCTGCGATTTTAGCAACAATTTTTTAAGTTGCAACTCAAGACACCTGCTAATTAGTGTATACAATTTTTTTCGTATCTTGTGTAAGAACGGATATCTTGAGCTTAATTGATTTTTTACGAAAATCCGCCAGAAATTATATACCATTAAATGATAAACTCTATAGTTTATTTGAGATGAATTTTCTGGAAACATTTTAGTAAAATGAAGAACAATGATGGTTGCAGCTAAGACTTCAGGGTTCGTAAAACATTCTTCTTGCGACCTTTTCTTTACATAGCTGGTATTAGTTTCAGGTTCTTTGCCTAAACGTTGCCAATTTTGACGTTTGAAATCGCGAATTTGACATTTTGAGGAAAACCCCAATTTTTTTTCTTTAAATGCCTATAACTTTTTTGCCTTTTAACTTACAGGGCTAAATTTTGGTACGTAATTTACTTTTAATGGTATAAACCCGCGCACCAAATTTTTGTTGCCCCTACCTTGTTATTTCCGGAGATATAAAATTTTTTCGAAAGAAAACACAATTTTCCGTGAAAAAACGGACAGATTTTTCTGGCTAACGAGCCTATCCAGCCACTTGCAAAAGGAAGCTACTCAACAAATTTGATCAAAATCCGCCCATTATTTTTTGAGTTATCGGTGTTATATGTGCTGTGTTACTGTCCGGCAGCGGACAGGACTAGATACCTGCTCTTTGGCAAGGTAAAGCTTGCTCCAGAAGACCTGGATCAACTTTCGCCCACAAAGATTATCGACCTCTGCAGGAGGCTGGATTTGTTGGGCGAAATATAGACTTTAGGCGTGAGCCACAATAGACCTTAAGGTCGCGGTGGAGGGCCGATATGGCCCACTCACATACAAACCTAACTGCTCTGCTGTTTCTTCATTCTCCATGCACAGCCGGCACTCGGTCTCCTGACTGACCCCAATACGGTGCATGTGGTGCCGCAAGCGGCAGTGTCCTGTATACAGGCCGACTAGAGTTCTCAGTTGTTCTCTGTTCAACTCTAGAAGCTTTTTAGCCCTTGACTCAGACAGGCCATTTATGAAGGCCTTAGAGTGGGCTAATCCTGGAAGATTTTGCCAATATTGGATTGTCATTCTTTCTGTCCAGGTCTTTAAGGTGCGTTTTGCTGTGCAAGATGTTATCCCCAGCACCGGTTCTGGTCCAACAAAGTCACTCTGGGCCCCACTCTTGGCAAGCGTGTCGGCCGCAACATTGCCGTCATGGTCCGAGTGACCCGGTATCCAGACCAGCGACACCTCATTACAGCTGCCCAATTCGTTAAGGGCAGATTTACAACTCCATACCGTCTTTGAATTACACCGGTAGGAACCAAGAGCCTTTATTGCAGCTTGGCTATCTGCATATATCTTTATCGATTTGTTTGTGCACAGGTCTTTTAAACTTTCCCTTGCACACATCTCGATGGCATACACTTCTGCCTGGTGTATGGTTGCGTACTTGCCGAGGCTAGCTGAAAGTCTAGCATCGGTGCTGCCCTCATATGCGCCGGCTCCTACTCCCAAATTGGTGTTGGAGCCGTCAGAGTACCAGAAGAGGTCCGCTCTCAACAGGGTCGATTGATTCCGGTCCCAGTCCTCCTTTTCCGGGAGGACGGTCTTGAAAGACAGATTTCTGCTGATTTTTGTAGGCATCAAGTCTGAGACCATTCCCAGTATCCTGTGACAATCACTGTCATCAAGGAGACCGGACCCTCTCAGATTGACTTCCCTCGGCATGTTATCTGCCGTTTGTTTTAGTCTGTACGTTGTCCACCTCGCCACCCTCTCGAACCATATGTGAAGTGGGGGAATATTGAGGAGGACCTCCAGAGCGGCTGATGGTGCGGTGCTTATCGCTCCCGTTATCATCAGACAAGCTTGTCTCTGTAGATGAGCCAGTTTGGCCCTCGCGATACCACAAAGTACCCTAGGCCACCAAACTATGGCTCCGTATGTTATCATTGGCCTGATAACCACTACATAGAGCCAGTACATCTGTTGGGGGTTTGTTCCCCAGTTGTTACCACAGATTCTCCGGCAGGTCCACAGGGACAGTTTTGCCCTGCAGATAACGTTTTCTAACTGTATATCCCAGTTGAGCTTCTTATCTAGGATAACTCCCAGATATTTTGCTTGGTCCGAAAATGGAATGGTTTCTCCCATGAGAATAGGTGGTTTTAATTTGTCCAACCTTCTTCTTCTGGTAAATGGAACAATGATCGTTTTGCGAGGGTTCACAGACATCTGTTCCCTCCGGCACCAATCATTGATTACATTTAGTGCTTCCTGAAGAATACTAGCCAGTTCCTCCTCAGATTTGCCTCTAACCATTATGACGAGATCATCAGCATACGCCTGGACCTCAACCTCCCAGAGTTCGAGAATAGCCAGCAGATCGTCCACAAAGAGGGACCACAGCAGGGGGGATAGTACGCCCCCCTGAGGACACCCCCTCGCAGCCCTGACGCCGACCACCTCTCCCCGCAACGAGTTAATAATGGTCCGATTGTGCAGCATGTTTCCGATCCAGCCACAGATGGTAGGTTCCACCCCCCCCTAGCGATAGTGGCCACGTAGAGGGAGATCGGTAATGCATTATTAAATGCGCCTTCGATGTCGAGAAATGCCGCCACCGCAACCTCTCCATTTTCCAGAGAGTGTGTGATCTTCTCGACGAGGTTATTGAGCGCTAACTCAGTTGATTTGCCAGTTTGATAGGCATACTGGTGGGTATTTAGGGGGTTAACGGTTAAGATGTTCCCCCTAATGTGTCCGTCCAGTATTTTTTCCAATCCCTTCAGGAGGAATGATGTAATACTGAGAGGTCTCAGTGATGTAGGTAGGAGGTCCTTACGTCCCAATTTGGGAATGTAAACCCCCCTAACCATCGTCCAGCTGGATGGAATGTAGTTCCAGGCCAGACTGGCTCTGTACAGCCTGATAAGGTGAGGTAGGAGAATCTCCAGTCTCTTTTGTAGTAGGACCGGTACCACCCCATCCTCCCCTGGCGACTTGAATGGCTGGAAATGATTCACAGCACACTTCACTGCCGAGGCTGTTACTATTCGCCGAGCAACTCGCCGGTCCTCGCCATGAGGGCGTTTAAATCGTCCCTCAGCCAGTAGGACCTCTCCGTTGCTCAGGATCAGACAATCTGGGAAGTGTGTGTGTGCTAAGAGCTCTAACGTTTCTTTCCGGTCGCGTGAGAGAATCCTGTGGATTCTGGCGCTGCTGGGCATATTATTAATGTCCCGGCAGAACCTCCTCCAGGATTCCCTCTTAGCGTTCCTAATCTCTTTGTTATAGTGTGTTAGAGCCGTTTTATATTGCTCCCAGTTGCCTGTAGTCTTAGCACGATTGAAGAGACGTCTAACTTCCCTTCGTAGTTTATCGAGGTTATTATTCCACCAAGTAGACCCCCGACTGTCTTTCTTTGAACTTAGTGGACAGTTTTCGTAATATGCAGAGACAACAGCTTCCCTAACTTGTTCAGCCGCAATCTCAATCTCATCACGATCCCTCACTGTGGGGATAGCGGACCCAAGACCTGCAGCGAGCGACTGTTTGTACCCCTCCCAATCCGTCCTTCTCGGATCGCGATACTCCACCACAGGTCTAGTGCCTGTTACAATCTCAAATAGGATATGGGCATGGTCAGAACATGAGGGTTCAGACGACACCCTCCATTTGAGAATTTTTGAGCTCAAAAGTCTTGAGCTGATCGTGAGATCTAAAACCTCTCTACGATTAGCTGTAAGAAAGGTGGGTTCAGAGCCTATGTTATTGACAACCAGCTCCTCCCCTAAAATGTATTCAAATAGTGATTCACCTCGTCTGTTAGTGTTCGTGCTCCCCCAAGCCAGGTGATGGGAGTTCGCATCACACCCCATTACGAGGTGATAGTTGTTCCTCTTGCAGAAGGCGATCAATTTCCGCACCTCTGCTGGAGGTGGTTGTTCTGCATCTCTGTCTCCAGGGAAATAGGCCGAACAGGCCACTACTTCCAGCCTGGTCCCCCCGGATGTGATCACGAGATGGATGGATGCCATGTTCTTGGTGCAGTACTCTGAAAGTGTAAAATACTGCAAGTTGTTTCTGATCCAGATACAGGCTCTGGGGTTGGTACCAGTGCCCACCTCTACTATCTTACCAGAAGTGTTACCTAGCCCTTTAGTTCGTTCCGAATTGGCGGTCCAGGGCTCTTGGAGAAGAGCAATATCTATTTGCTCTTCCTTTAATTTCATGCTAAGGAGGTATGTCGCAGCCTTAGCATGATGCAAATTAGCTTGGATGCACCTTATGTTGGTGGGCATGGGGGTAGGAATATAGGAGTGTATAGAGGATAAAGGAGAAGGTTAAGGAGCTCGAAAGGAAAGGGAATTATGGTGCAGGTTCCTCCTCCTTTTTAGAAGCTCGATTACCAAGCTTCCTATAGGAGAGTCTACCTTTGGTAGTCGTCCTAGGGGTGGACTTTCCTTTCCCCTGTTGTTTCCCTCTGGAGGTTCCAGTGGAAGGTTGAATCCTGCCACCTTCTCTATTGGGTCTGTGTAAGTCGTGTCCATGTTTGGTCCCATGAGCAGCAAGGGAAAATAAACCTCCATGGAAGAGCCCCGCATCCCATGAAGAGGCATTTTACACAGGGAGGTCGCCCGGTTTCCCTGGGGAGGGTTAACGTTAGCGACAGAATTACCATCCTGCCAATGCCCGGCCATTTCGGCCAGAAGCATCATCGCTTCGGCACCCACCCGCCAACGACCTTGCGATGTGGGTTTTTTATAGAGGACTCTCCTCGCAATGCCGGCCAATTAAGGCAAGCATTCCCGGCCCTCCTAAGACATGACTAGGAAGGGTTACGGTTTGGTTAGTTCATTTAGTTCACGTCTAATAGTAGACGCTATCCAGGGTGCACCACGGGGAGGCGAACTAACTTTACACCACCTTACACACTAATTAGTCCACGCATGCTTTAATTCTGTCTTTGCCTAATCCTATTGCTTTATCGAAGCCAATATTGACCTTGCATCGCAAACTCTCCGTTCATACTTATCGTTTTTACGTTTTCTGCTTAAATTGATTTTGACAATTATTTACAATATTTACAAACAGTTTTCCAGTCTTTAACTGTATTTTAGTCTACTTATTATCTTACAATGTGAATATACCTTAATAATTACAACCATATTTTATTATTTTAGGCAACTTAAAAAAAATTCCTACGCAAATTTTGAAACAACCAATTATATATATATAGATATATATATATATATATATATATATATATATATATATATATATATATATATATATATATATATATATATATATATATATAGTTTTTAAGGAACGTATACCTAAATTTTTGGTATGTATTTAAATTACATTGTTACGGCATGCAACCTTTCTTAAATGGTTTGTTCATACATGATATACAAATATATCTACGTTTTACTCGGCAAATTTATTGAACTTCTCTTTTTACAATTCTATTTCAACATTCTCCATGACGATAATGCTGATTGTAATTTGTTTGTGTGTGTGTTTCGTGTCATGTGAATCTACATATATGTATTTACTTTTTCAATTAGTTTTAAGTCGTTCTCGTTTTGCTTTGTTAATATTTTTAAATATTAATACAATATATATATATATATATATATATATATATATATATATATATATATATATATATATATATATATATATATATATATGGTGCAGTGGAACGAGTGTTTGGCTGCTATACAGAGGGTCCGGGTTCGATTCACGGTGGTAGCAGTGTCCGTCCCTGTATGTTGGGTGTGTGTCTGTTGTCTTTTCTATGTAACCTCTCGCTCAGAGCTTCTGGACGGGAGGGTGTCATTTATTATTATATACATATATACATATATATATATATATATATATATATATATATATATATATATATATATATATATATATATATATATATATAAAATCTAATAATGCAATGTAAATTTTCTATTTCTAATAATAAATAAGATGTAAATGTTAATAGAAAAAGTTGAAGTTTTCCTAAATCTTAAATCTCATTATTTTCAGAGTTATAGAACAACTTGGAGGTCTTGAAACTGAAGGTGACTACCCTTATGAAGGTGAAAACGAGAAGTGTCATTTTAACAAGTCGCTGGTACATGTTGAACTTACTGGAGCTCTTAACATCAGTTCAAATGAGACCAACATGGCCAAGTGGTTGGTAGGGAATGGTCCGATTTCTATTGCTATAAACGCCAATGCCATGCAATTTTATATGGGAGGTGTCTCGCATCCTTACAAGTTCCTTTGCAATCCCAAGAATCTTGATCATGGTGTTCTTATTGTTGGATATGGCATACATAGTAAGTACTGCGTCAAACACAAATATTGTAGTAGTGTTACTTTAGAGCAGGCATACAGCATACATGATAAGTGCTACCTCAATATTGTAGTACCTAGTGCTTCTTTACAGCAGACAGATGCTACTCAGCTTCTTTCTAAAAATAATCATTTTAAAATGAGTTTGTTTTAGAGAAAAATAATTAATAAAAGGTTGTGTTTATGATTTTTCAAGCTCATTACAAATCAAATTTTTCACTGAAATTTATTATACTGACAAATATTGTGATGAGGGCCGTTACTGTAATCACCTGATTTATAATTACAGGGATTATATGTACTACAACGAAGTCATAAGCTCAAAGGTTTGAAAATATGTTGTGTTTCTACAGTCTATTAGACGTTTTTAGTTGAACGAAAAGTGATTATAGGCTATAAATTTGACACTCACTTTTTTCTTTATAGTATTTTCCCAATAAAGGTGGAATGACGTCATGACTGAGAAGCATTGCAACCTTGACAAATTGTCCAATATTTCCGAGTATGCCTCTATTTTAAATGCGAACCTTTTTATTCATTTTTAGTTAATTTTCTTGAAATAAAAAAAATCACTAAAGAGGAGATCGCGACTTTTTTATTGTGGTATAGACCCGGTTTTTGACGCCTCCTGTGTGCTTCGACACGGACAAACCACCTCGCTTGTGTGAGGCTCGGGAATGGGAGTCGGTGGGATATCACCTCGTTTCACACTGGCAGGTCTAGGCGAATGCGGATGAGAGCTGAGATCTCTGGGAGGTGGATTACACCTGGAGGTTGTTACTCAGGATCAGTATTCCATATGATACCGCCTCAAGTCAAACACTGGCGGGTATTGTTATATAAGTTAGTTCTATTTTATGTTAAATATTGACTTGCATCATGTAGACATTTTGAATACGCCATCTGTCACTTTAATTTTATTTTTGAAGGATTTTATTAATCAAAACATCATAATGTAGAGACAGATTTTTATTTGTAATTGTCATGAATCCATATAAATAAATTGCTGTCAAACAAAGAAAACGATTACAGAGAAGAAAACAAACCTTTGCGATGCCAGAGAAATAGTCTCTCTGTCTGTATTAGGCATTTGGCTACCTTGGGTAGAGAAGTTAGGTAGTTTAGATATTACTCAATAATTTGAAAAATTTTAGTTTAAAGGGTAGTTACTAAAAACGTATAGTATGTTTCGAACATAATAGATAATAATGTCAATACACTACCACTAAAGCTAATACACAAATATTATTGTGTTAACATGTAAACGAATGAATTTTATTGTTGTGTATGTGTGTGCGTGGGGGGGGGCACGCACCTTGCGAGTGCACGCCTCTGGCTTTAGACATATGTCTTGGCCACAGGTTATCTGTTCCTAAATTAGTGCATCTAATTTTATTGTTATTCCTGCTGAAATGAGGAATCACATTAGGTCATAAATTGACATGTGCTTAACGTGTGCAGTTAGCCCGTGCCAATGAGTGCAAATAGCGCCGAACATAGATAGTGCTCTCCGATTGAAGTGGATCCCTCCTTGTAGCATAATAGTCTCAGGTAGACTGTAAGCCTGGACTTGTTGTTAAACACGCAGTGGTATTGCATTCCGTTTTATCAATCTTTCGATACTCCAGTATCATTATGTATAAATAGTTTATCAATGTTTTAAATTTGCCTGATTTAGCCAAAAGATTGAATGTAATTCAGAAATCAATAACATTACCCCAGTGTCCTATACATACATGCATGTATATTGACATAGTTTTTTTTTAGTCATTGATGTCTTTTCTCACAAAATGCTTACGGATTTTGGTTCTTTGCACCTCAACTTAGGTAAATGACGAAATTGATTTACACTATTTTATATAATGTATATGTGTAACTGCTGCAGTTTCGCTGAAGTGCTCAGCTTTATCAAATACAGAATGAAAGTAAACTTTAATACCTGCTCAGTGTTGAATACAATTCTCTGTCTCTACAGGTAGATGGGTTCAACCCAAAACTACCTGTTTTTAGTGAATTTTCGTTGAAAAAATTCACTAATGAGATCTCGGCTTTTGAATTTTCAAACAATTTTTGCAAATGAGCGCCAACTAGGACCCCTAGAACCCATATCCGGGGTCAGTTTTAATTTTTATATGTTTATATATATATATATATATATATATATATATATATATATATATATATATATATATATATATATATATATATATATATATATATATTAGAGGTGTGCGAACCCATGTTTTGTTCGAACCGAACTATGAACGAACCCAAGCAAATATGTTGCCTCGAACTTCGAACCTCTGAAATAGTATGTCTAAGGTTCACAGTCGAACTTCGAACTTATTAGAAATTCAAAATCGAACATCGAACTACCCAAAATTCTTCAGTGTTCATATATCATTTCCTAAAATAAAAAATTTTGGAATATTGTAACATACAATATTTGATATGTAAAAGATTCCCACTCTTTTTACAAAAAGGGAGGATTCAATAAATTTGCAGGTTGATTGGGTGAAAATGCCTGCCGGTTCTGATTGTTGTGGAGATGGGTCAACGTTAAATCAAAAACAGAAAAACAAAAAATATTTGAAACTTTTTTAGATTTCTAGATCTATAGATAAGCTCAATTATAAATATGTTGTTGTTTGGTATTGGCTAGGCAGTTTTTTAGCAAACAGATTGGGAGGGTTCAAAGTGAGCATGATAGGTATAAAATAACCACTTACAAGTGTGAACTGTCTCCTGATTGTGAATATTTAACTGTTTTGGCTCACTATGTAATAAAGCATGTTGAAACCAGTGTTTTCCAAAGGCAATCTGTAATTATCCTCAAATTCTGAACATTTACGTTACCGATCGCCTTTGAACAACACCATCATAATGTTGTTACTTAAATAGGTATTGGGAGGCTAGGATGAAAAATAATTCTGTGACTGCTAAATGGCTCCGACGTGTCTAATGTGTCCTATCTACTGTCAAAAATATGCATGAGTCAAATCTCCTGAACCTACGCTATCGACTCAATGAGTTTAAAGCGCCGCTACCGAGTTAAAGGGGCCGCAACTTCGCTACTTTTGGCAACATTCAATGCCTGTAAAGTTAAATTTCGAAGTATTTTTGAGCAACGAACTTCGAACAATTTTGAAAAATTACATATTTCGAACTTCGAACTATTTCAACATCGCTAGTGCGAACATATTTTCGAACCGAAGGTTCGGTTCGAGTTCGGGTTCGGTTCGGAATTTCGAAGCTTCGCACACCTCTAATATATATATATATATATATATATATATATATATATATATATATATATATATATATATATATATATCTGTGTGTGTATGTGATAACTCAAAAAATAATGGGCCGATTTTGACCAAATTTGACACATACCTTCCTTTTGTAAGTGGCTTGGATAAGACTGTTTCTGCTCTAGCGACGCCATGTTCTCACTGCCCTGACTCTGTGGAGACGATTGGATGGTTGAACTGCATTTTCATGTCTACATATCTACGCAATTACCTGAAATTTATATTGTTTCACTTAAAATAAACGTGATTGTTTTAATGTGTACTTGATTAACACTGATTACCTTGCCCGATGGCGACTGTAGCTGTAGCGCGATAACTCAACTGACTATCCTGCTGGAAGTCTCGTAAAAAGGGTACCTCCTTTACTGGCATACACTTGTAAACCAGGAGCAAGTCACTCCAGCATATAGCTTACGAGCTAATTGAATTGATAGAGCACTTGTCTTCTCCATTGTAGTGTGATCTACTTGATTTGCGGAGCAGTTATCTGCTCCAGGTATAACAATGTACTGCTTTGTTCACACGCATTTTTCTGTGGGCTACATTTATGCACCAAAACACCAACAGTTTTTAGCTCAACGAAATATTCATTGGGCGATACAGTCGTAGACATAACAAATATATAGTTTCTTGTACTCTATGCTCTAACACTAGCTATATCAATATATTTATTTTGATTTTATAGAGTATTCCGTGTATCAAAATTTTTACAGTTCTTATGATTATTTATCTAGAAATAACAAAGAGCCCATTTTGTGCCTCCCTGTATAATAAAGTGGAAAAATCTATTTGTGTTGTGAACCAATATTAACTACTACTAATATGCTTATTTTTATTTTATAGAGTATCCATTGTTTAAGAAGACACTGCCATATTGGATAGTGAAGAATTCTTGGGGTCCAAGTTGGGGTGAGAGTGGTTATTACAGAGTGTATCGAGGTGACGGTACCTGTGGTCTAAACCAGACACCGTCCAGTGCAATTGTTGAATAATCTTAGATTAAAATAGTGTGGATGTTGTAGACAGCTTGGGAACATAAGGTTCCCAACATGTGATCAATGAATTAATGATTATAGTCAATTGTCTTTGTTATGGTTATTGAATTTTGGTTCTCGCAGTAAAATTATGAAAACTGTTTGTTGTAGTCAGTTTTTCATTTCAAAAAGTTTGCGTCTAAATGGGCCTTACTATTAACAACAAGTTTATATTTTAGTAATTCTCTATGAAAATCTGTACCTCTCGATTTACTATTAATTGCAGGAATAATCACTTCAATTGACAAAAGATTGTTAAAAAATAATTTTACCGTCACAGTGCAAACTTTTTGGAATTAACATTTTGTCAGTTAGGTCAGAAATTCATAACATGACTTTTCTCTTTAAAAAACAAACTCAAGTTCAGCTTTTAATGACAATATATTTTAATTTTAATTTACAAGACTTAGATGAGAAACAAAAGTTAATGTCTTTAATATCTTTGGGGAAACTTGAACAAGGGAATCTTTTTATTTTCCAATACGATTATTATAAGGTCAGATTTTATGTTGCTTTCAAACTTATTTTTATATGCATCTTATAATTCTACAGTTTTGTACTTTATTTTAACACCGGTTGTTTACATAATTGTGATTTGCAGTTTTTACTTATTTTTATTATTGTCTTATTGCCTTCTTTACTGTATGGTTATTTTAAATAAAGTTATTTTTGAAATCTGTGCAATATTTTTCCAGAAAGGAGAATAATATGACTTTCCAAAAAACACCCAGTAAGTCAGTTGCAATGATATTTTCTATACAACTCTGTTTTGTTCCTGATTAAAAATGATAAAAATATGGACAAAAAATTGTAACAGTTGTACCCTTTTTTAATTTTGTTTTATTATCTCTTTAAATTTGCATTTCCTGTAGTTTGAAGCAATATTTCGTAGGGAGTTGTGCACAATTTATCAAGTCATTATGCCTAGGTGCCGTTTACACACAATTACAATCATTTAACTGAATTCCCGAAGGGGGCGCATTGTTGGTATGCAGTGTAACCTGCTACGTCCGAAGGGTAGAGTGGTTGGTCGGAAAATAAGATTCACTCGAGCGCCATCCCTTTCTAAAAATGATGGTATTGAAGGTTTAGGGGAAACGTGGAAGCCCCAAAGTAGTGGAGAAGTGTAAGGGACGGATCGCCCTGTGGACGCAGGATACCTGGGTAGTTTTCAGTGGAGAAGGTTGTTGTTCAGGGGTCGGAGTTGCTTTGACGAAGGAAACTTATACTAGTTAAAAAGAAGATATACAAAAATAAAGGTTTATTAAAAACGAATATGTACACTTATATGCTGGATTTCAAAAAAGTTAATAGATATAACCTACAGGTTCTCACCAGGGCGAGTCTAAAAAATTAAATATGAAATGAGAACTGAGCGTTTTACCCTTTTTTGTTCCCGCCGTCGCCCAAGTATGATATTATATACAGTGGGATTATTCTTGTTCCAGCGGCTTCGTACCCTTTTGGGGGTGTGGTTAAACTATTTATACGGAAAATAGCAATACCTGACCGCTGGTCACATAGCGGGTAAAGTTGGATTGAAATATCGTAAGCTATAAATAGACCTCCAAACCCCAAATTAAATCCTCTGGAATGGCCACCTAATGAGCGTTAGAGGAACCTTTGGGAGCAATTATATGAACTTAAAGAAACTATAACTGAGACGAGACAACATATACGAAGCAAAATAAATGTTACGACTAATTTGACTACTTCGGCAAGTCATGGAAAGAAACACAGCGGTTAATGAAAACTGCAAATTTTTGTAGCCAAACTGTTTTCAAGGAAAAGCCCCTAAGTCCTAAAAGAACACCTGTATAGCAGAATCGGCAGTGTAAGAAAAATTATAAAAGGGCACATAAGTTTTCAGAATAACGTGTTATATCATATAAACAAAAGTACAATTCTAAAAATATGATTAGTAAAATATTTCTCACCACAGGTTCCAAATCACGGGCTGAGGATTAACTACTGTGAATGGAGGTCGCGGTGTGAAAAACAGGAATCGGACCGGGGGGCTTTAACAGTGATTATGGCCGACGGCGTCTGGTAGATTTTACACTATATTAAACTGGGGAAAACTTTAGCTAGATCGGATGACTTGAAACTGAACTTTAACAATTGGTTTGAACGGTGAAAACTGAACTGCCTTTACCTGTTCCGTGAGCCGACTTATATATCAAAATATATATCTTTTATTACTTCTAGAAGCTTTGGGGTCCTTGTTTCTCTCATGGTATGATTAAATTATTCACTATTAAGAATTTTGCGAAATTACAAATTTTTGATGTTATTTATCAGGAAAATAAAGTTTAATCTGCTTGGACCGGTGTTTTATGCAGCTTTTTACTCATATACAGGTGTCTTGAAACTGGTATATGGTAAAATTATTTAAGAATCAATATTTGCAGAGTTTTAATTAGGAAATATGAATTACATTTACGGTAGCGAAATGCTATTTCGTTAGCGGGAAGCCGATTTTTCAATTAGACAAATTTCCGACTGCCTAAGACACAGCATGTCTACAATGTTGGTCCAGGTGGTCTGAATAAGGATACCATAACTGTGGTCATGGATCCAGATGATCTTGAACAACTTTAGCACGAGAAGATCATCATTTGAGGATTGCGGCTTTACAAGACAAGAGTTTCCACGACACAGTCGATTGAAAATGCTTAGTTGGGAGTTTTACAACAAAAAGTGTCTATGGCAATGATATATCGCAGAATAGGCGCTTTTGAGCTTCGTTCATATATACCATTTTTAGGTCTCCCACTATGACACCTTGACATCGTGCTGCTTGACGAGCGGTGGAATGCCAGATCAAATTGGGATGGTGAACAGAATCGTGTTGTGTTCTCTGAGAAGTCCCGATTCTGTCTTCCATGATGGTCGTAGAAAAGTAAAATGATTATGTGGAAAACGCAGAAATTTAGAATTGGTTGTGGAAGAACATTCGACCCTTACACATGAGGTGATGGTCGTGGGTGCGATAACATTCGGTAGCAGGTCACGTCTAGTTTTTATTGACAAATTTGAATGCAAATGATTACATACGAAACATACTGCAGCTTGTTGCATTTCCATAGCTACGAGGGATTCAACCCCTTTTCCAACAATACAACGGACATCCTCAAACAGCAAGGGTTACTACAAGGTTGTTACAAGAAAATAATGTTAACCTGCTTCCATGGCCTTCACGCTCCCCAAACTTGTCACCAATCGAACATGTGTGGGATATAACTGGCAATTGACGGTAAATTACCTCAACCGCCAAATAACCTAGTTGACGTTTGTCACAGAATTTAAGATGTCTGCGATGACATTCCTCTCAGGTTACCATAAATCATTTAATTTCAAGCATGCCTCCAAAAGTTATCGAATGCATAAGAAACCTGGTGAACCCACTCATTATTAAGTACCTTTGTTATTTTTCAATATTTTAGTTTAAAAATGTAATAATTTTTTAAGTTTGATTAATCACACGTTATATATAAAAAAAATTAAAATTGGTCGACCCTTAGTAGGTTTTTTGATTTTGTTGAAAGTCAGTATATTTATGATAGTAATAGCAAAATTGCTCTGAAAGCACATACAGGTTGCATCTGATATCGTGGTCCATCCCCTCTATCTCATTCATTTTTGGGCTTCTGAAAATAGTTTTTGGCATACTTCCCTATTTTATTTGCAGATAGCAAAATTTTGCTTAAAAAACAAAATAACTTTGCATAACAGACTTATCTTTTTTTAAAAAATAAAACACCCTGTGTTTTTACACCATAATAAAAAGAATGATATAGCCGTACTATGTCAAAAGTGTTCTTATATAAATAAAATGATTTACACTATTCTATTGAATGAATATCTGAAGTTTCGGTGAAGTTCTCAGCTTTATCAAATACAGAATGAAAGTAAGATTTTAAATTTCAATATCTACTCCGTGTTGAATGAACCTGTCTGTCTCCTTAGGTAAACGGTATTGACTCAGAAATACCTATTTTTATGACATAGTCAGGTCAGTAAACTTTCCTAATTATTATTTCGTGCAAACATGTTCAATAATGGACTAATGTTAGTTTGGTCAATTTGAGCCTTTAGTAAATTTCCTGTATTTTGTTTGTTTGTTCATTTCTACCGTTTTGCACAAATTTAATTTCAAACCTTTTGTACCTAATTTGAGGATGTTCAAATCATCGTTAAATTGATGACTCTCCTTTAATAAATGACTTTCATAATTCAAATCAAATTTATTATGTTCAAAGCTTCTTCTATGTACGTGAGTGCGTCTTTTAAAACTTTTAAATGTTTTACCTACATATATATATATATATATATATATATATATATATATATATATATATATATATATATATATATATATATATATATATATATATATATATATATATATATATATATATATATATATATATATATATATATATATATATATATATATATATATATATATATATATATATATATATATATATATATATATATATATATATATATATATATATATATATATATATATATATATATATATATATATATATATATATATATATATATATATATATATATATATATATATATATATAGTCACAGGAACCACATGAAAGGCTATATACTCCAGGCTTATCCGATTTTTCAACTTTAGACTTATTGTTTTGTATGTATTTGCTCAAGTTGTTATCGGTTTTATATGCTGTCTTGATGCTAAATTTAGAAAATAGATGTTTTAATTTTTCGCTAGTCTTTACATAAGTCAAAGATGTGAATTTATTCTTTATTATTCTAGTGGACGGGAATGCTTGTTGTAAATCTAAAGTATCTTTCTTTATCATATTATCAATTAGATTTGGATTGTAGCCATTATTAACCGCTATTTGTTTCATCACATTAAGTTCTTTTTGAAAATTTTCATTGGATTAAGGTACATGTAACAGATGCACTTCCCCGGCTGCAACATAATAAACCAATCACCTCCAGACTGGGAACACTCAGAAACAGAGGTGCCATACAGGGGGGCATATAAAGTAGACTGGACAGTCTCTAAAGAGGTGGTTACTTGGAGCAAGTACTAGTAGTAGTAGCAGTGGTGGGGAGGCTAATGCCAAGCAAGTAGGCCACAATTAGCCCTTTTTGCCAACCCCGGCAACCATGCTCTACTCTTCCTCGGGTCCGTCGCCAAACCGCCTCGACCTCGAAATGAAGGCCGTGGCGGTCTTCAATTGGACGGTACTTACCTGATTCCTATACAGAGTCCTCGATCCGAACACTTCTGCTCGAAGACTACCAAAAGCCTCGCATTCGTACAGGTAGTGGTAGGACGTTTCTTCATCCTCGCCGCATTCCTGGAAAATGGGATACCTCTCTATGCCTATCAATGTGAGGTATCTTCTAAAGGCACGGTGGCCCGTCAGCACCCCAAGGATGCGGCGAAGCGTAGGTCGACTCCTTCTGAGTAGCCAGACAGCTTTATCTTTGTCCGGCCCGTCCACGAAATCCCTCGCCTGCCTACAGCCACCAACCGACCCCCAGTGCCGCTCCATTGCTTCCTCAGTCCACCTGTCTTAAGGCGACAGAGACCGTGTTCCTACTTATGCCTATCGCAGGTTCCGGGCCACAGAACGGCCGCCGGGTACAAAGCCTTGCGAGATGATTCGCTACCTCATTTCCCGCTACGCCACAATGTCCCGGAACCCACACCAGTTGCACCTCCTTTGTCCTGGCTAGTCCTTTGAGGGCGTCAGCGCCCTCCTGAACCAGTGTTGACCTGATTCTGGCCGCGCAAACTGCCTGGAGGACCGCCTGGCCATCCGAGCAAATGTACACACATTTCTCGGGGCTCCTCCTCTGCCTTCCTAGACATAGAGGCGGCCTTTAGAAACACCTCATTCGGATCGGTACTGGCAGCTGTCAGGGACTAGAGAAGACTTATTGCAGGTGGATCGGTTCCATGCTCAGGGAGAGTGCGGTGTTTACCTCACTCGCGGGGGGACTCTGCTGGCAGGTTGCCCGCAGAGGAGCATTTTGTCTCCCCTGCTCGGGTGTCTAGTCATGGACGGCCTACTAAGGGGGCTCTCGGTAGGAGGGGGTGGGGTAGGAGGTACAGGGCTATGCGGACGACATTGTCATCATAGTCCGAGGAAAGGTTACTCAGTCAGTGTGGGAGCGCATGCAGACAGCATTGAAAGTGGTGGAAAGGTGGACAGTTAGCCAAGGGCTCGGGGTGAGCCCCGAGAAAGCCACCGTCATACCATTTACGAGGAGGAGGATGTGGGAGGGCCACAGAACTCTCACTATATAGTAGAAACATACCCATGACCAGGGAGGTAAAATATCTTGGGGTCGTATTGGACTCTAAGCTAACCTGAAATGGCCACGTTGGAAAAATACTGCACAAGGCAGTTATGACCCTAGCCGTCACTAGGCGGCTATATGGAAAAACGTGGGGACTGAGACCTAGTATGGCCCATTGGCTGTACACAAGGGTGGTCAGGTCAGGTCAGTGGGGACTGAGACCTAGTATGGCCCATTGGCTGTACACAAGGGTGGTCAGACATCGGTAACATGAGTGGCACTGGTTTGGTGGCTTAACGTGACACAATCCAGTGCCAAACAAAAACTGTGCAAGTTCCAAAGGATGACTTGCCTCGGCATCACAGGGGCCATGACCTCAACCCCAACAGGCGCCATGGAGGTTTTGCTGAATCTGCCCCCCCCCCCCCTACACTTAGTTATCGTGGGGGAGGCTAGGCTAGGACTATACAGACTAGCCTGCGATGATAGATTGAAGGCCAACCCAGGCTGAAGGGGCCACTGCAAGATTCAGGAGAGTGTGAAGGAGCCCATGCTTGAAATGAGGTCAGACATCGCGTGCCCGTGAATCTGTAAGGAAAATAAGTTTACAGTGGTAATCCCCGACCGTGAGGCATAGCGGGGGGAGACGAGGGCATAAATAAATTAAAATAATGGGTGGTAACATGTAAAAAAAAATGAAATAGGTATCTTACTGTTGTAGAGGAAACCAGCTCGCCTGTGCTTATGGTTCACAAAAATGTTAATGACTTTTTCATTAGTCCCGGATTTGCTTCACAATTTTTTTCTCGGTGGACAACATGGCCAATGCTGTAAGACTGTCTTGGCTCATAGTATTTCTTAAAAATGTCTTAACGTGTTTATAAGTATAAAGTGGCCATTGGAATCGTTGCTACAATATTACATAGTTTGTAAATTTCCGAAAATGCTTCATTAAGGTTATTTTCCTTTAGAAAATTTAAGAAAGCACTAACACCTTCCATAGATCTCTTATCTTTTCGGTTGTATATAGTAATTAATTATGTTCTAAATTTCTCTGTGTCAAAAAAATTATAGCACTGAATACTAGTTTGAAAATCATTTTCCAGGAAGTTTACTTTGTAAGAATTAAAATTGGGTGTTGACAACAAATTTGAAAGAGACAAATGGTCTGTGAAAGCAAATCTATCTTTTAATTGTTATAATTTCCTCACATACTTCTATCGCAGCCATTCTACGATTATCACCTATGCCCTCAGCATATCTCGGTCTTTTGGAGCTAGTTTACACTGGCACATAATCAGTTTCCCATAATTCCCACCTTACTTTTATAATTTCTGTTTCAAATGAAGCCAAACAATTTTTTATGTAAGGGCCAGTGGCCGTTCGTTTTTGAAGTTGATTCCACAAAACATCAACATGGGGCATGACACGATGAAAAATATCACGCCAAAACAGAAATTCCTCGTTACGTAAATAATTGAATAGTGGTTTTGGTATCATTAGCCAAATCACTAATAGTTTCAAGGCATTCAATCAGCATATATTTATTTTCATATACAGTACAAACCGTTCTGCTTTTGAAGTTCCACCGAGTAGGGAGTTGCCCCTCGGCAAAGAGCACTGCCAGGGGAGCCATTAAGTCCTGGGTCAGAAACCAACACAAGGTGTACTGAGCAGACTGTCCAGAACTCAAACATGGGAAGTCAATAATTGACGAACCCAGTTCAAAGAGAGCTGTGGAGCTGCTAAATCTTAGCAGATGACAGCTCAGAAATATAACAGGTCTCTTGATGGGACACACGGCCGTCAAGAAACACCTTCATAAAATGGGGCGGTTCGAGGGGGACCTCACATACAGACTCTGTGGCGAGGTGGATGAATCAGCCCAGCACATCTTGTGCGAGTGTGAATCTCTGGACCGCAAAAGACAACTGATCTACGGTCAGTCTAGACCGGAGACAGAGCAGGATAAAACTTCACCCTACCAATCGCTGTGCAGACTAGTTCAAGGCACAGTGATTTTGGAATGGGTGGAGTAAGACTAAGGGCATGCACCAACCAAAGGTTGCAGTGCTATCGGGGCGGCAAGGCCGCGGACGAGCCCTGAGGGAAAAAAAAAGGGGGGGTCGCCCTTGGTGAACGGCGTTTAACTACGTTATCTAATAGCTCTGTTGTTTTTGCAGATAATGAAAAAAACGAAACAAAAGCATCTAAGTTAGAAAAAATATTTTTATTGTTTTATTTATAGACGCAGCTTTTTTTATGATGAGGTTCAATTGATGTGCATAAGAAAGCACGAAATATGCTTGAGGAAAATTTTCTTTAATTTTTGTTTGCACTCCCCCCAAATTGACCAGTCATAACCGACGCTCCATCAAAACATTATGCAACGTAATGTTCTGGTTTCACACATGCCACCTCCAGTTCTTTTAAAATAGTGTTTGTTAAATATTCAGTTGTGTGTCCTTCAGGTCTAACAAAACCCCCAAATCTTTCAACTATAATGCCGTGATACACATATCTAAAAATTATAAACATTTGCTGTTTATTAGCTATGTCAGTGGTTTCATCAGCCTGAATTGCTACGTACATTGAGGATTTTATTTGGTCTTTAATTTCAGTTTTATAGACTTGTAGCATGGCATCCAGTAGTTCGTTCTGAATAGTTTTTGAAGTGCCACGGAAAACAGTTTCCTTTGACAAATGTTCTTTCATAACTAAATCTAATTCACTTATAAAACAAGTCCAACAAAAACACATGGATTATCAGAATGCTTGGTCTTATCATGTCCGCCGAGGGCCAATTCGAAAGCACTACACAATTTTATACAATGAATTATTTGGTTTAAAATATGTCTGTTTTTATCTATATTTTCATTGTGACTTCTTATATTTTCACGATAAGCATTATCAAGCTGTTGTCTTATGTCTATCTTTCCCAACACACTAAAATCTAAGATCTTATGTAAATGTTTTTCATTGTAGCTAGCATGTTTCTTAGCTCGTTCATTAAAATGTTTTAGATCACTCACCCCTTCTTGAGTCCATGCACTTCTGTTGCCACCCATCACTAAACAAATAAAACAAAACAGTTTGTTTCTTTTAGGACACCCACATAACCACTTAAATCTGTTGTAGACACTACTATTAAATTTTCGTGAAAAACTTCGCGATTAACCTACGTTGTTTTGGAAAAAAACAAGTTGACATCGGCTTTCCTAATCGTTTAATTTCCGTTCGGATCTCGTACGTTATGTCTTTATTAGTCAATAAAATGGCCACCGAATTCATTTTGAAACGTTTCACAATCAAAAACAGTAAAAACACACTTCTCAGCCAAGAAAAACAAACAAAACTTAAAACGGTCACTGAACATGTGTTGAGTCGGTTTTACAATCGAGTTTAACGACATTCTCGCCATGTTCGGTCTGCAAACCGTTGACAAACGAGGGCTGGATAACTATGCGCCCACGCCTTTAAATGTATATTCATATTGACAGGCGCAAGTACACGTAATGCAACCACAGTGTCCAGGTGCAAAGTCAAAGTCTAGAGTACCGTGGCGCGATGCTGAGTCAATAACAATTAGAATATGGAATTTGTCGTATATAATTAATTGATATTATTTCAACATTGTAACAGTCATTTATACTAAATGAAAAGAAAAGAAATATATTTTTTCTATTGAAATTTGGGCTGGGCACGTAGCCCTGTGCCCCTTATCACCAACCGCCGTTGGGTAGAGTTACAACGTAATCAACAAAATTGTTTTGAAACTATATTTTAACAAATATCAAATACTATACATATACAACCACAAATACTAAAGATAAATGTTAAATTGTGACAAATGTGCAATTTCTACGCAAATCTTTAATAACTTTGCAGTTTCTGCAATAAACATTTTATTTTCCTGGCTTCATAAGTAACAGTTTCTTTTCCGTTTGGTGTTTCATTCTCTTCAGAAAATGCTGAATATGCTACAGTCCTCACTGTCTTACCATTTACTGAAACAATGAAATCTATGAGTATAAATCAAGTCAGCATTGTACATTTTTTTTCCATAATTACATATCTACCTTTTGTTATATGTTCCCAGCTAAGATGGGGTGTATTTCCTCAGAAAACGTTTTTTACTGACATATTAGAGATACCAACATTTTACGAGTAAAAAAAGGAATAATCAATGACATACGGATAAAAAATAGAGGTAAAAACAGGACACTGTGCATCCAAAAAATTCATATCCTGTATATTACTATTTTTTTATTACACTCGTTTATTAGTGAATTTTCTTTAAAAAATTCACTAATGAGGAGATCCCGACTTTTGAATTTTTATATCTCCGGAATTAACAAAGTAAGGGCAACCAAATTTGGTACGCAGGTTTATGTCCTTATAGGTAAGTTACCTAGCAATTTAGCCATGTAGGTCAAAAGACAAAAAAGTTATAGGCATTTAAAGAAAAATAAATTGGGGTTTTCCTCAAAACGTCAAAGTTGCAATTTCAAATGTCAAAATCGGCAACATTTAGGCTAATAACTTGAATCTAATACGGGCTATGGAAATCAAATGTCTCAAGAAGGATGTTTTACAAACCCTGAAGTCTTAATTTCAACCGTCATTGTCCTTCATTTTACTAAAATGTTTCTAGAAAATTCATTTCAAATAGACTTTCTCTGATGCTTGGCAGTAGCCTTAGCTATAGAGTTTATCGTTTAATGGTATATAACTTTTGTCGAATTTTCGTAAAAAATCAATATCCGTTATTATACAAGATTTTAAAAAAAATTGTATATATTAATTATAGGGTGTCTTGAGCTACATCTTAAAAAATATTTCTACAATCACAGGTGGCCCATAAGTCGTTGGTGATACAAATTTTCTTTTTTTTTTTTTTTAATCGAACACGCCTTATGTTATTGCATTTTCCATCGAAATATAATGCATGTTTGTAAGAAAAGAAATTCTGGATGCAACAAGTGCGTTATGGTAGCGAATTTTGATCAAATGCTTCATATTTGAATAGCCCAATTTGCTATTAACCTATAAGGTGGACCAAGATACGAGTTTTTCCGGGAACACTTTAAGTTTACTTTCGGAAATATTTGTACATTTTCACACAATAAAATTATTTTTATGAAACATAGCACATTGTTCTTACTATATAGGTTATACTGGTAACCAAAATTGATGCCTGCTTTCTTAAAAAGAAAACATATTTGCAATAAAAACATTTTAATGAAAATTCACTACCATAACGCACTTGCTGCGTCCAGAGTTTTTATAATTATACTCGTATTTATAGCATCAGCATCATAAAATTTGAGATGTTTTGCAATTGATCATTCCCAAGTTATGTAGAAAAAAAACTGTCTAAAGACATTTAAGGGGCTGTATCGCAGAAGGAGTGTATGGCTTAAATGGTCATATATTTATCTCAGGAAATCTGAGGTCGGGTGTTGTCGAAACCGTTAAGGATACTGGATATATGAGGGTGTAAGAAAATTAAAATCTTTCACAATAACTTACTTTCACATGCTTCAAGAAATGAGATGCACTCCTCAATAACTGAATCTTTAAGTACAATCATATGCTTAGCCAGGTTTTCTACTAAACTCATGAAACATCTTTTGGTGTAAAACCACGTATCAGTACCCAGTTTCTTGTTGTATGGTTCCAGAGACTTCATCACCCGTGATATACCAAATTCATAATTGCCTTTGGAGCAGTATAATGTCCTGTAAAATGAATTATATACAGTAATTTTTATGAACCAAAATATTACATTTGAGATAAACCTATCTATATCTCATTATATACAGTTGCAGGAGTGAAAAAAAGTATAACTGAGGAAAGTTATGGTTTTAATTTTGAATATTGTTCTGTGGGAGTGTATTTACATTTGCAAATAAGTTAAACTTTTTGTTATTATGGCAAACATGGAACTAAAAACATTGAAAAACGAATCTCTAATAACGTATATTTGCCCTTGCATTGACGACTGCTTGAAATCGACGACACATACTTCCAATTAAGTTAACGATCACATTGTGGTCGATGTTCTCCCACTTCTGCAATAGTAACTCTCAGCTGCTGGGCAGTTCTAGGAGTTGGCATATACCCTGGGATACATTGTCCCAAGTCACTCCAGACATGTTTGATGGGATTCAAGTCTGGACTGTGGGTTGCTCAATCAAACCTAATCTCAACACGTCCATATATTCCATCACAACTCTGGCTTCATGAGGTCTAGCTATATCTTGCTTGAAAATGTCATGTTCGTCCATTGTTCATACGAGGCATAACATAGTTTTCTATGACCTCCCTAATGTACCCGTGAGTTGTCAGAATGCTATTTGCTGTAAAGACCAACTCAGTATGTACTTCTGAATTGATTTATACTCAAACCATAACTGACCGACGGCCACCATCAAATGGAAATCTCTCATCAATACAAGCTGGAACGTAGCTTTCTCCAGGTCTTTTATATACTCGCTAACTTCGGTCTGACCTAGAGTGGCAAACACGTGACTCATCTGAAAACAGTAGCTTGCTCCAAGCCTTCTTCTAATGGTTCACTCACTAACATTAACATCTCTAACTTCTTCTAGTTGGTTTCACAGTGAAACTACAGAAACTGCTCTATTTTACAAACTCAAAAAACGATCATGTTTTTAGGTAGTAACTCTTTTTCGCCCAACTCCAACTCTTGGTCAGTCTCATGATATGGCTGGAACACCTTTTGTATACCACAAAGGCTCACATCAACAATTCTTGCGGGTTTACATTCCCCTGGCCAACTTGTGAGAACTCTGCATTTCTCGCCACAATATCTAAAGGCTTTGTGAGATGTACGACAGGGTCGCCATCCCGGTGCGAGACCAGGTAGTATGTTGTCACGGCAGCTCTAAATAACTAAACAGACCGGTTTCCGGTTCTAATTATGATGACGATACATCTAGCCTTACATACATTGGTCCTTACATTAGGGAAGAAATGGGCCAGGGCTGACAATTTACAAAATTGTTAGTTGCTTGTACACAGTCTCTATAACATTTTGTGTTATTTAGAGCTGTCGTGGCAACATACTACCTAGTTCTGCACCGGGCTGGCAACCCAGTGGTACATCTCACAATGTCATAGGAGGCTGGCTACCATAGCCATATTACTTTATAGGTTTATTCTCGTAATTAGTATAGCGTACTGACAAGCTGGAATTAGACCACAACCGGTCTGCGGTTCTAATTGTGGTGAGAATACATCTAGCCTTGCATTATGTGCTGTTAAATCAACACCACATCACACCACACCATACTGATTATACTGATTGTATTCAGTATGTATGTTTCTGTTTCTCTGCACTAAAAGTGAAATTTACCTAGTTTATACTAAAGTGTTTTAACTGATTTTTGCTGAAATTGTGTGTTATCTGCTGCTGCACACGTTGGTGTAATTTACACATTGGTGTTCTTGCTTATAACATAGTTCTAACAGTTTAATTCTGGTTTGGATTGTTTTCCATCTTTTTGTGTTATCTATAACCTTATCAGGATTTTGATAAGTCTGCGATCATTCCTGGCCCAGGTTTCAGAGATAACTGCTGTTTTCAACTTTAGCTGAATTTATGAAAATAATTATATACAGCTGTTCCTAAAATACTCTTCCATTTCCTCGTGTACAATGATTTGTTGTAAACTTTGTAATGGATCTGAATCCTCTGAACTCCAGTTTGTTGTGTGTGATAAATGTGCTACGAGTTTGTGCCAAACATGTTCTGGCCTTACATCTACAGAGTTGAGGGCAGTTGCTCTCCGCAAGAGGAAAATAACTTTTTATTGTGAAGAATGTACTCACTGCCTCAGAACTGGTCAGGATAGTCTACCATTGCTTGGTGACAGCAGCATTGTTGGTGCAGCATCACTAAATGCTTTGAAGGACATTGTCAGGGATGCATTTGATGCTTTAATTCTGGATCTTCAGCCCAGATTTCAGGCAATTCATAGTGAAATATCTGTCTTAAGGGACAGCAACTTGGATATGGTCAAACTTCTAACTTGCAATGATTCTAAGCCTAGTGATAAGGATAAGACTAAACGTCCTCAAAAAGGAAGTACGAATACTTATTCAACTGATGATAGACCAAATTTAACTGGGATGAGATCTCATGTCAGTGTAAATTCTGAAAAACCTATTTTAAGCCAGACCATTGAGGCATCTAATAGAGCTGGTGGTTCAGGTTCTGCCTCTGATGCAGTTTGTTCTCAAACCCAACATGTGAATGATGGCAGTAGCCAACATAAGATGAAGCCTCGACAACGTGAGATAATTCTGGGATCTCGTAAAATTAGTGAGACTGAAATTTCTGCTGCCACTGTTCATAGCAAGGCTTCGATTTACATCTCAAGATTGTCACTGGATGTGGATGGGTCCAAGCTGTTGCAGTATTTGAATAATACCTTTGGTTCGCAGTATGCTTTCAAGATTGAAGAACAATCTGTGCGTTCTGGTGACTATCGCGGCTTTAGACTTGAGACATGTGCTGACTTGCTACCTCAACTTTTACTTTCCACCAACTGGCCTGAAGGTGTTGCGGTGAAGAGATTTCGCTTCCCAAAATTCAAGCCAACAGCAGTATGAACCTTATGTTTCTATGTCTTCAGTCCATAGAAAATTTAGGGAACAAAGACTGAATATTTATTATCAAAATGTTAGAGGTCTTAACACAAAAATGCAACAGCTTTTTGTTACTTCTTCTTACTTAGACTATGATGTAATATCTCTTACTGAGACTTGGCTAAGAAGTGGTGTACAGGACTCTGAATTATTTTCTGATGACTATTATGTATTTAGATCTGATCGTCTCTCTAATATTGCTAATGGGGGAGGTGGCTCTTTACTTGCTGTTCGTAGAGAACTCAATCCTATAGAGATTAAACTTTCTGACAAAATTCATGATATTTTACCCCAGTTTGATGTATCCTGCTGTAAGATTTTCTTTCATAGTTCAACTGTTTTCATTTTTTCTGTTTACATCCCTTCATCCCCCATTGTTCCTGTATCCTTTTCTGATTACCTCATATTTTTTGAATATCTTGAAAACCTTGATTTCTTGCAGAACCATAGTTTTACAATAATTGGTGACTTCAACATCGCTGAATTGGTACTCCATTCTTTTCCCTGTCATAAAGTCAACTGTAGATGCTGTCTTTTTATGTGTTCTCTTAACTTTTTTGATGCTAAACAGTTTAACTCAGTTTTGAATCATCAAGGTAAGCTTTTGGATCTTGTAATTTCTAACATATCTTGTGAAGTTTTACCTGAGCCTCCTATTCTCCGTGTAGATCCTTTTCATCCCGCATTATGCATAACACTTTCGATACCTTCAGAGAGGGTAATCAGATTCAATTATCTTGATTGTCCCCCTCTTTATAATTTTAAGAGGGCTGATTTCTCTGGTCTTTATAACGAACTGAGTTTAGTTGACTGGTCTTTCTTGTATAATGGGGATGACGTTGATGAAGTTTGCACTCTGTTTTATAATAGGCTTTATAGCATTCTTGACAGATTTGTCCCGAAAAAGAAGATTTCTGGGTCTAGGTATCCTGTGTGGTATGATCGTAACATTATTCAACAACTTAAATTCAAACGTATTTTGCACTCAAAATACAGAGTATCCCGCTCTGCAGTAGACTATGCTGCCTTCTCTGAGTGCAGGTCAAGAGTAAAAACTGCCACAACGTCAGCATATAAAAAATATCTGAGCAGCACTGAATCTTCGATATGTAGAGATCCTAAATCTTTCTGGTCGTATATCCATTCTAAAAGAAATAATACACGCATTCCTGGCTGTATGTGTTATAATGACTCGTGCTACACCTCTCCCCAGGATATTGTCAACTGTTTTGCTGACTTTTTTAGTAGCTCTTATACTAATGATAATGATTATACTGATGTCTTTCATGGTTGGTCTTCTGTTTCTAATAATGTTCTGTTTCAGCTTTCCAAGTTTGAGCTGTCTGATATTCAAGAGGCCATTAAAAAACTTAAACCTAAACTATCTCAGGGACCTGACAATATACCTAGCTTTCTTATTAGAGACTGTTCTCCAACCTTTATTGAACCTTTATTACTTATCTTTAACCTTTCTCTTAAGACATGTAAGTTTCCCAAGATCTGGAAATCATCGAAAGTCTGCCCTGTTCATAAAGACGGTGATATGAGCCTGATTGAAAATTACAGACAGGTTGCGATAATGTCTAACTTTGCTAAGGTTTTCGAATATGCTGTTTTTGCTCAAATTTCTCCACATGTTTTGCTTTACTTGTCACAGAGTCAGCATGGGTTTGTTCGAAATCGTTCAACTACTACTAACCTTTGTTGTCTTACACAATATGTGTCAAATGTCCTGGATAAGAATGGACAGGTTGATACTATTTATTTAGACTTCAGGAAAGCATTTGACTGCGTTCATCATGGTCTGCTTCTTAAGAAACTCCATTTATTTGGGTTTTCTGATACTCTGGTTTCGTTCTTTGCATCATACTTGTCTGAGAGGTCTCATTTTGTTTGGTATTCTGGATGTTCTTCAGTGGAGTTCCCTGTTAGATCTGGTGTTCCTCAGGGTTCTGTTCTTGGGCCTCTCCTTTTCAACATTTTTATCAACGATATGGATGATGTCTTAACTATTCCTAGACTTTTCTACGCTGATGACCTTAAGATTTTTCTTTCTATATCATCCATTTCAGATTGTACCATGATTCAAAAGAATATTGATGCTATTCTTCATTGGTGCAACTCTAATAAGTTATTCTTGAATATCTCAAAATGTAAGGTCATGTCTTTCACTAATAAAGTTAACCCTATTCTGTTTGGTTATGTCACTGGTAACCACCATCTTGAGCGTGTTTTAGATATTAGAGACCTTGGTGTAATTTATGACCCCCACCTTCGTTTTAATCTCCATGTTGCTTATGTTTTGTCAGTATCAATGAAAATCTTGGGCTTTATTATCAGAAACACCAAACAGTTCTCAACTAGTGACACACTAATTATACTGTACAATTCTTTATTACGTTCTAGACTTGAATTTGCAAGTTTATGCTGGTTTTCACTTTATGAGTGTCAACTGCATTTGTTAGAATCTATTCAGCGAAGATTTCTGAAATATCTGGTCTACTTCGAAGAAAGACAGTATCCTCCACGTGGCATCTCCCAAAAAATTCTCCTTAGTAGATTCAACCTTATGTCTCTTGATAAAAGAAGAATTATCATGGGTCTCTCATTCTTGTACAAACTGATTCATGGGTTTGTTGACTCTCCGGAGCTTCTTTCTTTGTTACCTTTCCGGGCACCCCAATTTCCTCACCATACCCGTTGTACGGACACCTTCTCCCTTCCTACGCCCAAAACTAATATTCTAGTAAAATCTCCAGTTTATTTTATGTGTTCTAACTACAATAAAATACCCCTTGACGTCTTTATGGATTTTGGTAGTACAAGAGCCTTCGAAAAGCAGCTTAAAGAGTTAACTCTCTCTTAAATTTTTCTAGATTTTGTATTATTTAGTGTTAGATGTAGATTTATCCATGTAATTGGGCCTTTGGCCTGTCTTGGATTTTTGAATAAAAAAAAAAAAAAAAAAAAAAACACCATGCCTTCTGACTGATAGGTTTTACAAAAAGAAATCAACTGATAAACAAGCTAAACTAAAAAGAGGCATCGAAATAGGACATTTGCACACTATTTCATAGAAGTCGTAAATACAGTAGCCCTTTATGTCAAATAGGCCAGGTGAGATATATCTTCAGCGCTCACTAGTACAATAAAGACTTTATTCCTATTATTAACAGGTTGAATAGCTCAGTTCACGAGGTGAGTAACCTCTAGAATCGGACTAGGAGATCGCGGGTGCGAGTCCTCTATTCCGACAGTCTGTCTTTTTCACTCAAATGTGGAAAGAGCCGGCTTCTGATGATTAGTTATAAGTGGTGTCCTTTGTCTATATGTGTATGTAAGCTCCCCCACACAAGTCTAAGACTTCTGGGTGCGGAGTTTATTTACTATGATGTTATTATTATTATCAATTCCAAATTCATAAGTGACATTAAAAAACACTAAAACTTCTATGTTACCTCAATTTTCTTCAATAACAAACATTGTACAACAGGGCCTAATTTTTAAAGTTACTTTTAGGATTATTTGTTTTTCTTCATCCAGAAGAAATATAATTTTGGTTTATATCACTTTTGCAGCTTGCACCCCAACAGTGGCGATTTCTCCTAGTGAGCTAGGTGTGCACCGCACACCCTAAAATATTTATCAAAATGTGCACAGTTAAAAATGTTTTATTTCTTTTTCCCTTAGTGTTAATACACTATATATTTTATGACAATCGATTTAATTTACTTATTTGATTTCATAAATAGTTGGTTAATAGTGACTTGGAATAAAGTAGATACCACGTCTTCTAACACATTCAGAGAATATGAGTAGGTCAATAGCAACGGGGTATGAATTCGGGTTAGGTGTGCGTTAAGATTTCCGAACAACTTCAGTGGATGGAGCGGTATTGGTATACAATGCAGTCCCCCACCCACGTGTTTAAAATAGTGAGGAAAATACCATTGATTTTAACACTGCAGTGAGCTATAAAAATACCGCTCAACACAAATAAAGGGAACGTCGGTCTAACAACATTGTGATAGCATTATTTACAAACATTACGACTGCACTTACAGAGACCATAGTATTCTAGCATCAAAGACTATAATACATTTTAGTGATTTTCGTAGAAAAAAAATCACAAAATTTTGCAAATGAGCGCAAACTAGGAATCCTAGAACCCATATCCGGGGTCAGTCATTTTTATATGTATATATATATATATATATATATATATATATATATATATATATATATATATATATATATATATATATATATATATATATATATATATATATATATATATATTGGTATTACACCGATAACTCAAAATATAATCGGCCTATTTTGATTAAATTTGGCATGTACCTTCCTTTTGTCAATGGCTTGGATAAGTTCATTAGTCAGGAAAAACGGACGAGGTTTTCCGGGAAAATTTTGAGTTTTCATTCGAAAAAAAATTGTATCTCTAAAAATAAAAAATATATGATAACCGAATTTGGTAGGTAGGTTTACGATATAAAATGTAAACTATACACCAAAATTTAGATTTCTATGTTACAAGAAAAAAATTATAATAAAATATTTTGTGCCAGATCATTTCTATGAAAATTCACTACCATAACGCACTTGATGCATCCAGGCTTTTTGCACATTTTATTATTTAGTACCATATTAACATTGAACTACTTTTAATCTTTTCAGTTTTCACCCCGTTCCGGACAGTGCTAACGCTAACACAAATTTGTGTGAAGAGAAGAGGTTGTATATTAATTCCATATTCTTTTCGTGTTTTAAAGTTTTAAGTGACTTTTTAATTTGTTAGTGTTGCGGTGGAAGATTAATTTATTTATCTACGTATTATTCCCATATAGGGTCTCTATATATATATATATATATATATATATATATATATATATATATATATATATATATATATATATATATACATATATATATATATATATATATATATATATATATATATATATATATATATATATATATATATATATATATATACATATACTTTATTGGCTGAAATTACACAATATGTCTATACAGTAAGTCCATTTTGACTTGTCTTGTATATAGTGACATAATTTAAACAGTTTATTTTAAAAATACTTGACACTGCATTATCCAAAGATGACATACTTCGAATTTTGACAGACTATTTTAAATAAACTTTTTATACCATTTTTTCTTCCATCTTACATTTCCGATCACTGCCTTCATTTACTACTAATCTTTACACATCTATCGTTACTTTCCCATCATCATTCTTCATTTACTTTCCATATTTATACCAAATTTATAAAATTTTATACAAAACCAAACCGCTTTATTCTGACAATTAAATATATATCTCTCTCTGTCTCTCTCTCTCTCTCTCTGTCTGTCTGTGTGTGTGCGTGTGCGTACATTTAGTGTTAATAATTTTTAAAACCACCACTAACAGCAACTCGTTACCGCACACCCGAACTTTTTGGTCAGGAGACGCCACTGCACCCCAAGTATGGTTAACTTTCAGGCCGAGATGTACGCCATCCTGCACTGTGTGCGGGAGAACAAGAGGAGGGGCTACACCAACAAGCGGATCCTCATAGCCACAGACAGTCAGGCAGCCCTTAAGGCACTAAGTAGCCCACGGGTAAATTCCTGGCTGGTGAGTGAGTGCCGAGACGAGACGAGCGACCTGGCTGGGCAGAATGAGGTGACCCTCATCTGGGTGCCGGGTCACTCGGGGGTTAAAGGCAATGAAGAAGCTGACAGTCTCGCGAAGAGAGGGTCAGCAGAACCATTTATGGGACCAGAACCGGCTCTGGGCGTGTCAAAGAGCACTGTCAGGGGAGCCATTAAGTCCTGGGTCAGAAACCAACACAAGGTGTACTGGGCGGACTGTCCAGGGCTCAGACATGAGAAGTCAATAATTGACGGACCCAGTTCAAAGAGAGCTGTGGAGCTGCTAAACCTTAGCAGAGGACAGCTCAGAAACACAACAGGTCTCTTGACGGGACACATGGCCGTCAAGAAACACCTGCATAAAATGGGGCGGTTCGAAGGGGACCTCGCATGCAGACTCTGCGGCGAGGGGGAGGAATCAGCCCAGCACATCTTGTGTGAGTGTATAGCTCTGGACCGGAAAAGACAACTGATCTACGGTCACTCTAGACCGGAGACAGAGTAATATAAAACTTCACCCTACCAATCGCTGTGCAGACTAGTTCAAGGCACAGTGATCTTGGAATGGGTGGAGTAAGACTAAGGGTATGCACAATCAACCAAGGGTTGCGGTGCTATCGGGGCGGCAAGGCCGCGGACGAGCCCTGAGGGAACAAAAAAAAAAAAAAGTATGGTTAACAATTATCGGGTTTTCTTAACGTACATTTAACTTTGCTATGGGTAACATTATACAAGTTATTAGTTTTAGACTTGTTAATTTTATGTAAAATGCTTTTAAAGTATGGTTTTCTAAAGAATAAAGACATAAGGGAAATAATATAACAACATTTGTACCAAAGTAATAAAAGGCATCTTTTGCAAATGCAAGTGCTAACTTTTTTGTAAGATGTAATATCTAATTATTTTACACAAAAAATAAATATACAAATAATGAACTTTCAAAAACCATTATTATGCAAAAACTTTGCAAAAAGTGTGATCTTATGCTTTAAAACATGTTATAATTTATCAATAATGCGATATCTGAAATACAAAAAAAAAATGTATGTACATAAAAGATTCACTAATGAATTATTAATTCAATGTCACTATGGAACACTTCTACATCAAGTATTAAATATAAACAGCTTATCGAGAATAGGAAATGTGTAAATATTATTTGCTGCTGATCAAAAGAGCAACACCATATTTGAAGAAAACAGGATGGATTTTATTCTTGGTTATCTACCAATATACATGCCAATTATAATCACAAGCAAAAGTTAACATAGTTTGAGCTTATAATTAATCATTTTATGTTTACGGGGTGTTTTGTGAGGAGACAGACATATTTTAAGGGCCTATTGTGGAAATCAAAATAAGCAAAAAATGTTATATAAACCTGTGTCCGGGTATACGTCCTTTCTGAGTTACAGTGACCAAAAAAGTAATGAAAAATCTGTTTTTCTTAAATATTTTGAAAATGATTTAGGATATTACATTGAGCTTTTGATATTATCAAACAAAGATGTCTTTCTGACTAAATCATTTTCAAAATAGTTAAGCAAAACGGAATTTTATAATTTTATCAAAATCAAGTTATAAATACAAAAGTCACGGGGGTGTTTCCATATTAAATAGGCCACACTATATATATACAATGAACTATAGGTAAATTGTATAATGATAAGATTTTACCTATAAATTACAAGAAGTGATAAATAAAAATTATCTAAGGTTTAATATTATAATCTGAATATCCTGAAACACTATTATCACTTCCCTACCATTGTATGAACTTATAACTATTTTGTCGACAACTAAATCTAAAGCCCGTTCTTTCTCAATGAAAAACTATTCAAAACTTTTAATAACTTCACATCACTGTTTGCATTCTTGTTCAGAAAACATATTAAAAATTCATCGCATATACGTCTGAAATGAAAATCTGCATTTTGTTCACCGATGTATTGTATTCAGCATGTCCAGGGTAACGCAATATAGGGTTTGAGTCTGGATGATATAGAGGCAGTCTGAAAATAAAGTAACTCTCTTGAGTCATAGTTGTATCCATTTTGTAAGTTTTAGATCTCGGGTTTGTAAACTTTTATCAAGCAGTAAAAATCAGTTTAAATGGGATATTTTGCTATCTTAAACAGTAGCTCATTTCATCTTTTCTAAATCTCATTCTTCATTTTTTTTTGCTGCTCTTTGTAATATGGAGCGTTATTATAAACAGATTATTTGGTGGTAGATTTGGAATGAGAATTTCTTGGAGCTATTTTTTTTTAATTATTATTTATTTATTTACACCCTCCAACAGCACGTGGCAAGTTAAGGAAATAATGAAACACTACTAACAATAGAAAACAAAATACAGAAAAAAAGGCTGAACGCAACAACTACACTCTGATTTTTCAAATTTTCATAAAAATATAAATCCTGAAAAATAACAATAATTAGTTTCAGAAATACAAATTTGTTTTGAGAAAAAACTTTTCATAATAAAAACCGGCTTCATTAGGTTGGGTAACGAACTCATCCAAACAATTAACGAATGAAAGATATAAACTTGGCAGGTCTCTTCCCATACTTGACAAACTATAGGTAATCGTGTAAGTTCAGCAAAAATAAAACTATGACAAGCATGCTTCAATTCTTTCACTGTATTATGACTGCTGTACGAAATATAAATGTAGAACCAGTTTCTTTTTCAAATAATGAAATTACATGGTTGGAATTTTAAAAAGATGGTAAATATTGTTGTGAAGTTGAGTTACGAGAAGCCCACTTCCCAATACAGACACATCTGTTGATTGTTAGTAATGAGCCAATCTGTTGATGAAATCAAATTTATTGGTAAAATTCTTCTTATCTTTAGGGTAGGTTGGGTTGCTGTTGTTCGATTTCGAGTCCTCTGTCTGATATTTTCAACAAAAAATGTGGTAATCTCTGAAATTCTTACATGTGGATATTTTTTCTGATTAGCCTGGTCAATTCTACATGAAAAAGGTCTCTTGCGTTTGTCTTCTCAAAAGGCACTGTTTTTAATCAAAACAAATTAAAATTGCTAGAATTAGCAGTATTGACAAATACCTAATTGTTACACACGTAAAATCTTGTTTCATGGAATAAAAGTCGTTTCCAAAACAATAGTTGTTGACGCTGTTGGTGCTCTAAACTATCTCATCATATTATTCTTTTTTTAATTTTCAGTGTTTCATTCAAGTATTTTTTTTTGCTCTTCTTATTCGAATATCTCAGTGAATATGGTGGATTATACGAATGCGAAAATAGCGGCAATACATAATATATATGGTCTCGCAGATAGATATGCAACAGAAGCTAGGCGGCTTTATCAGGAAAGGTATACAAATAGTAGTTTCCATTAAGGTACTTAAGAAGGTAGACCACAGACTGTCAGAACACCCGAAATTGAGGAAGTGGTCCTGCAGAAAACCGACGAACATCTTGAGACTAGTCTGAGGAAGATAGCTAAAGCTGTGAATCTCTGTCATCAAATTCTTTGGTGAATTTGGGTTAATTTTTTGTTACAGCTAAACCATATATTCAGAGTCTGGGCATTACTTCTCGTGGATTTTCCACAGTGTGTGAACTTCTGCCAGTGGTACCTTGAGAATGTTACACTAAATCAATAGTTTGAATCACAAATTCGGCGGACGAAAACCCCCATGCCATAATCGAAATCCATTTCCAAAAGCAATTTTCTGTTAATGTGTGGGCAGGAATTATTGGTAATCAGCTCATAGGCCCATTTTTTCCAGGACGCTTTCAAGGAGAGTATTTCCTGCATTTTCTCCAAGAACTAATTGTGTTGTGTCAACAGGTCCTACTCGTTTCAGTGTAACCTCAGTAGCAGCTGTTGATTTTTTTTTTGTGAGGTCATCTTAAGACTCTGGTGTATAAAAACCCCATTAACACTTTAGAAGATTTAAGAGAACGAAAAGTTGCCCCGTGTTAAACACTAAGGAATACGTCAGGGAGATTTCGATGAGTGCGCAATTGGTGGGACAACGGGTGGAAGCATGCTTATTAGGTGAAGGCGACGATTTTCAACTACAATTTCTATAAAATACAATTTATCATTATCAATGTTAATAAAAATGAGTTCACGTTTGATGGACACAGCAGTTGAACGCTTTGCAATGGTATTAAACATACACCAAATTTAATTGTTTTGATCAAAAACGGTGCCTCTGACAAGATAAACGCAAGAGACCTTTTTTATATAGAATTGGCCACACTAATCAGAAGAAAAAAAATCCACATAAAAATGTCGATGGCATACCAAATTTTTTGTTGAAAATATCATAGGACGTGTCTGTGGTAAAAATAATCTGGTTATTAGATGATCGTGGTTTAATCTATAGAACCAAGATGGCTCCTAGATTAATCAGGATTGCCAACTTAATCTAGGCATATTTCCTGTCATCTTTGAAACATTCATCTATAGGTTTAATTTGTTAGGTCCATTTATAATTCTACCAGATTTTGTCTTAATACTATTTCCCAAATATATGTCACTTTGCTCAGTATTTTCACTTCCACTAGAACTACTTAAATTGCTAAATACATTATTCTTTGTATTAGGTAGTAGATGTAATTGGGCATTGTGATCCAAAGCTTCATTAATATTTTCATGTATATAGTTATTGGTGTTACATACATCCTTTTGAAAATTAAGAAGGTTTGTCAGGAAAATATGTCCAGGTTAAGTTGGCAATCCTGACTAGTCTGGCAGCCATCTTGGTTCTATAATTTTAACCCCGACCGTTTAATAGCCAGGTTACTTATACCACATGGCGCAGTCGGTAGGATTGCCAACTTAACCTAGACATATTTTCCTGACAATGTCTGCAGGGAAGTCACTGGTAGAGCGATATAAATACTTTTCTAACCCAAATATGTTATTTTATGTCCTATTAACACCTACCAAAATTAAAAACAATATTTAAAGTACTTTCAGAAATATTTAACAAATAACGATTTTTACAAACAGTTTCAACACCCTGTATCACAGAATTTAAGCTGTTGTGGACATATGTTCATATGAACTTTTCTTCATAAAATGACTTGAGATATCACACACTTAAATATATTAGCACTTTATTAAGGAACATCTTGTATATAAATGTAAAGGCTCTAAAAGGTTTCCATATTCATGTCACAAAAATGCGCTTCGTATTTGCTGTTTCTTAAAACTGTCAAAAACCATAATCACATTTAAAAATGAATTAAAAACCAGTATCATCTATATTATTTTATATCTAAGAGTTTTAGAGGACTTTAATAGTTACCCAATAACAAGATTTATAATACAGTGATGGAAACATTTTTTCTCTGGTTCTTCAAACACCAGCTGATCCTCTTCTTTTTCAACCTTACGCATAAGTTCTTCGGCTTCCTCATTTTGTGAGGTCATTATATACGAAACGCATAAATTTGCAAGTACTATGGCATTTACATTCAATATCTGCAAAGTAATAAAAAAACAATGCAGAAAATTAGCACATTAAGAAATACGAGGTAAGCGCCAAAATTTCCTGGTCTGACATAGATCCAGGATATCGCAGAATGGAGGCGTAAAGGAGGAAGCACCGCCAATATAGTGCAAGCTCTGTCAGTCAACAAGAAAAGTGATGGTTACAATTTTTTGGGATTTTGGGGGTATCTTTCTCATAGACTTTAAAGAACGCAACACCACAGTCAACAGGAAATATTATGCGACACTCCTGCATAAGTTACGACAGAATATTTGGTAAAAAAGACGTCGAACACTGACCATAGGGTTGGGTCTGCTCCATGACAATGCATCCGTGCACACTGCTGGAATTGCACAAGCCACAATTCGTGACTGCAGTTTCGAACAAATTGATCATGCTCTGTATAGTCCAGATATGGCCACCAGTGACTACTGCCTACTTGAAGATTTGAAAAAGGATCTTCACAGGCGCCATTCAGTGACAAAGAAGAGGTGAGAGCTGCAGTTTGGGCACATTTGGAGGACAAAACGAAAGAATATTTTTGAGGGTATCGAATTGTTGCTGAAATGATGTAGTAGGTGCAATAATGTTAGGGGGACTATATTTAAAAATAAAATTTAACTGTGAGTCTACGCCGTTTCTTTCACAGTCAGGCCGGGAAATGTTGGCAGTTACCTCGTAAGTCAAGACCATAAAATATTTTTGTTATAAAACCATAGATACTTTGATCACCTTGACATATGCTTTTAAACCACCTTAATTTTTTAGCACTACTACATTTGGAACAGCTCATAATCTAATGAGCTAGATACTTTAATAGATGCTTTTTATACTCACATCCGAATAGCTTTTTTTAACTAATGGCTCATAAAACCCTGAGGCTTCCTTAAACTTATTCTCCTGCATAAACAAAACATGTGCCACATTCAATCTCCATATATCATTATCGTTACAGAATTCCACACTTTTCCTGAATATTTTCTCAACTTGAGGATAATTCTCCAAGTCCCAATATATTTTTGCTTGTGCCATTAGAACTGGCACATATCGCTCAAGACATTCTTCATATTCCATAACTGTCTTCTTGACCATTTCAGTATCGCCATGACTTCTGTGTTCTTGTACTTGTTTAGTTAGTTTTCGTAGAAGTTCAGTGTGACGACTGGCTAGTTCGTCTAATTTTTGATACGCCTCACTTGGTGACGTCTGCTGAGTTATTATGGCATCCAAAAACTCATACATGTACTGCAAGAAAATTACTGATTGAAATTATTTGCTAGGCGTATGGAAATATTTGCTACTTAAATACCGTTTTAATTAAATATAAATTTTTGGTCAAAACTTACAGGTGTAAGATATTTGTAGGTAAGATGAGCATTCTCAGCAAGTATGTCAGCAGCCAAATCGAAACATTCATGTTGACAATAAAGCAAGAGAAGATTAGCAAATGTTTCAGGTGGAAATGGATTTTGCTGCAACAAAAACTGTAATTTTTCAAAACCTTCAGTAGGATTCTGATCGAAATTCATCAATGCTTGATTGTGTAGTGTAACAGCATCCAGTTCATATTCCGCACGCGGTGGCATATCTGTCAAAGCTTCTCTAGCAGCATCCACTGACAAAGTAAAAGGAGATGCTCAAAATACAATGACAAATAGTGTTTGAATAAAGCTTTAATTATTTCTTCACTATAAATTAATCAAAAGCTAATGGATGTACAATAAGTAATAGTTAGTTAAGTACGCTTAAGTGTTCCTTGGGGCTTTTTTATGGTAAAATAAGTGCAACGTAAAATAAAAACACTTACAATTTTTAAGTTGATATTCGATGGCCGCTTTTAGATTAAAGGCCTCTGTAAGAGCTGTTTCATGAAGAGTTAGTGTATTGCCAACAGAGCGAACTTCTATTCCTTCAGTTTGCATGCCAATACTCAGTTCTGGATGATCCCTTATGCCTTTTTCGATTATGTCAGCTTAAAACGACCAAAAAGTAAACTATAGTCCATGGTTGCACAATCGTCAATTAATTTTTAACTAGGTAATTAAAATTAATTGAAAATTTCAAACTAAATATGTTCTGAAACAAGGGAACTTGGAGATCTTGTGATTTGGTTACAATTTTTTGCTTTGCAGCTAAAATGCCTGTGGTATCCATCCACACAGTAACCAGTATATATGAATGTGATGAAAATCAATAAATGATTTTGGGAGTCTTCTTTCTTAATTTGTTTAATTAAAAAATAAACTGTAATTTACCGTTTCGTCTACCTACTTCGTTATCAGTGTAATGAGTCGGGTCACCTTCAGCTAAGTCAGGGGCTTTCGTCACGGTACTTAAAGGATTAAGAGGATTGCTGGTATTTGTTGAGCCAGGGGCTTTCGTCATGGTACTTAAAGGATTAAACGGATTGCAGGTATTTGTTGAATTTGGTAATGGGGCAATAAAATTGTCTATTGAATTTATTGCCATTTTGTGCGTTCCTAATGAAGATATAATAGGTTTTCAATTAATCGGAAGACGAAGACTTCGCTCTTATTTAAACAATCGGGAAGTTTTTCGATCTCGATTGCTTCGCGGATAATTCTGGCTTTGAAGTTGTAAACCGGGGCTATTGTTTTGGTATTGTCGAAGTCTATTTTGTGTCCTGTACGAATATAATGCGTGGCCAGCGCCGATGAGGGGTCGGATTTTCTAACTGCGAGGGTGTGTTCATATATTCTATTGTGGATGCGTCTATTTGTTTGTCCTACATAAGTTCGGGAACAGTCGGAACAAGGAATTTCGTAAACTGCGTGGAATTCGTTTGAAATCGTATCCTTGGGTGCTTTTATCAGATTTGACAGTTTTTGCTCTGTTGTCAATATGGTTTTGATATTATGGCTTCTAAAAATTCGACTGATTTTGTCAGTGACACCTTTAATGTACGGTAAAAACGCTGTGTTGTTGTATGGACTCTGCCTGTTCTTGTTGCAGTGTAGTGGTTTGTTGTTGTGTGTTTCTAATGTTTCATAGTCTGTGATTGTTGTCCTATCCGTTATCTAGCAATGTGTGTCTTAAAAAGTTTAATTCTGTCTGTTTATTGTTGTTGTCCGTTAGTCTGGGGGATCGTATTACTAGTGTTCGAACCACAGAATTTAGTTGCGATGGGTGATGGTGAGATTGGGCGTTAAGATAACGATTAGTGTGGGTTGGTTTTCGGTACACAGTGTAAGAAAATCCTCTAACTGGGTTTTTAGTGATGCGAGTACATCTAAGAAAGGCAACGAAAAATTATTTTCTATTTCCATGGTGAACTGGATTTGGGGGTTGACGCTATTTAGGTAAGAAAGGAATTTGTCTAGAGATTCTTTACCGTGTGACCAGACAGCGAAAATGTCGTCAACATATCTTAATCAGCAGGTTGGTTTAAGTTGGGATGAGGGCTTGTGTCTCGAAGTTTTCCATGAACATATTAGCCAATGCAAGAGATAGTTGTGAACCCATTGGAGCACCTCGAATTTGTTTTGAAAAAGGAAATAAGTGTTAGATGTGCAGTGTTCTAAAAGAGCTAAGGTATCGTGTGAAATATTGTGTTTATTTTTGAGCATGTCAAGGGTTTCAGATAGAGGTATATTAGTGAATAAGTAAACTATATCAAAGCTAACTAGGATGTCGTTTGGAGATATGGTATTGTTTTGAAGAAGGTCAATGAAATAGGTGGAGTTTTTGACAAAGGATGTAGCATTTTCTACTAATGGTTGTAGAATTTTGGCTAAATGCTTTGCAAGTTTTTGTGTGGGTGAACGGTGGGCCCTTACGATAGGGCGAAGGGGAATATGAGGCTTATGGATTTTCGGGAGACCATATTTTCTAGGCATGCGAAATATTTTTCGCAGGGGATTCGTTTTTTTTTTTTAGGACTGAGTTGGGAGTTTTCGATGATAGTGTTGGTTTTCTTTTCAAGATAATTTGTAGGATCGTTAGGGATTTGTTTGTAGTCTGCGCTGTTTAGTATATTGTCCATCTTTTGTCGAGTATGACTGTAGCGTTGCCTTTGTCTGCTGGTAGGATTATAATTTCTGTGTTTCGGTTTAGGTCTCTGATTGACTGTCGTTCGTGAGAAGAAAGGTTGAAAGGTGGAGGTTTGGTAGAAGGTAATATCCTGGCAATGTCTTGTCTCGCAATTGCAGCTTTGTCAGTCGGTAGGTGTGTTATAGCATCTTCTGATTGAGAAATTATCTTTTCTATTGGGATGAATTTACGGGTTGGTGCAAAATTAAAACCTATGGATAGAACTTTGATTGCGATGTCACTTATGTTGGCATTTGAAAGGTTGTGAACTACTGTAGTAGGATTGGCATTATGTGAGTTTTTTTGAGATTTTTGTTGTCTAGAAGATGCTGTAATTTTCTTTTCTGTACCTCCATCTTTTGTTGTGTAACATGTTCTGCTTTACTATGTGAGAGTCTGTCTAGAGTGTCCCAAAGTGTATGGTGTATTTTTATGTACGTGTCGTAAAGCAATTGTTGGTAGTGTTAAGGTGTCGTCTTGTCTCGTGAATGGAATTTCTAAGAAGAGCAAAGCCTGTTCGTCTTAAAATGTTGGAGATGGTATGTGATTTGGTGTGGTGTTTAAGTTGAAAAGATTTTGGCACCACGTGATGATCACGACAGGCTTTTAGAAAGGTGAGGTCACAAAGGAGACGGGATTTGCGAATGAGAAGTTTGTTGAAAGTTTTGGTAAAAGATAAAAGTTCCTCCCCGTAGAGGCGAATTAAATGTTCGGAAAGATTTTCGCGGTCTTTAATGTGGGACATTGGTTCTCGGGTTGAATCGCGTCCAGGATTTATTAAAACTCGACGTTTCGGCTCCTGTTTTGGAGCCATTTCCAGGAGGTGACGGAAATATGTAAGGACATCAACTCTAAGTCCTCAATCTACCTACTCCTTAGAGCGGTGGACAAAGGTGGGTTTGGTTGTTGTAGCTCGATTACGGAGCCTTAATCTGCCTACGCCCCAAATCTCGCCGGAGATCATCTCTAAGATCTCAGTGTGTTCAACTCTAGGGCAGTTCGTTGCAAGTCTTGTGTTGTATGTACCGTTTTGTCTACCTGCTTCGTTATCAGTGTAATGAGTCAGGTCGCGTTCAATTAAGTCAGGGGCATTCGTCATAGTACTTAAAGGATCAAGAGGATTGCAGGTATTTGTTGAGTCAGGGGCTCTCGTCACGGTACTTAAAGGATTAAGAGGATTGCAGGTATTTGTTGAGTTAGGTAATGGGGAAATAAAATTGTCTATTGAATTTATTGTCTTTTGGTGCGTTTGTAATAAAGATATAATAGATTTCCAAGTAATCGGAAGAAACATCAACCGCCAAATCCATTTCAGCATAAAAATAGAAAATAATTTTTCGTTGCCTTTCTTAGATGTACGCATCACTAAAAACCCAGTCAGAGGATTTTCTTACACTGTGTACCGAAAGCCAACCCACAATAATCGTTATCTTAATACCCAATCTCACCATCACCCATCGCAACTAAATTCCGTGCTTCGCACACTAGTAACACGATCCCTCAGACTAACAGACAACAACAATAAACAGACAGAATTAAACTTTTTAGGGCAGACATTGCTGGAAAACGGATATGACAACAATCACATACTACGAAACATTAGAAACGCACAACAACAAACCACTACACCACAGCAAGAACAGACAGAGTCCACACAACAACACACAGCGTTTTTACCATACATTAAAGGTGTCACCGACAAAATCAGCCCAATTTTTAGAATCCATAATATCAAAACCATATTCACAACAGCAAAAACTGTCAAATCTGATAAAAGCTCCCAAGAATACGATTTCGAACGAATCCAACGGAGTTTACGAAATTCCTTGTTCAAACTTTTCCCGAACTTACGTAGGACAAACAAATAGACGCATTCACAATAGAATACATGAACACACCCTCGCAGTTAGAAAATCCGACCCCTCATCGGCGCTGGCCATGCATCATATTCATACAGGACACAAAATAGACTTCGATAATGCTAAAACAATAGCACCGGTTTACAACTTCAAAACGAGAATTATCCGCGAAGCAATCGAGATCAAAAAACGTCCCGATTGTTTAAATAAGAGAGATGATGGTCCTCGTCTTCCGATTACTAGGAAACCTATTATATCTTCATTACAAATGCCAAAAAAAAAAAACAATAAATTCAATAGACAATTGTATTGCTCCATTATCTAACTCAACAAATACCTGCAATCCTCTTAATCCTTTAAACAGGAGCCGAAACGTCGAGTTTTAATAAATTCTGGACGCAGTTCAACCAGAGAACCAAGTATGTCAAACAAGACAGATTTATTTACTGTAGAATTTGAATATTTTTATATGTAAGAAAATGTGTATCTTTTATGGAAAATAAAGACCCAAAGAAACGAGAAACGGTTGTTACGGAAATTATGCGATTTGAACAAGTGTATACTAGATTGTTTTGCTATTTATTATCACCATAGCGCATGATTTTAATAGTTTTAGTTCATTTTTTAATTCACTAATGAGATCACGACTTCTGAATCTTGAAAAAAATTCTTCAAATGAGCGCTAACTATCAAACTATCAAAAATATATACCCAATGGTGACTTAAACCATATTTAATAAGTATAATTTTTTTCTTCAAAAAAGTTCTATATTACATATCTTGTTACTAACAGATGTATACGAGGGCTGAGAAAAAAGGTAATGTATATTTCATGCATAACATTGCCCCGTGAGTAACAGTCATAAGTGAATATTATATTATTCCCAAACTTGAGAGATGTCTTGCTGTAAAATTTGCAACATGTCTGACTAAAACTTTAGAAATTAAGCATTTTTTTATTTGTCACTTTGACACCCCGTATATATTTTATTATGCGACTTGGGGTACAGGTATGTTAGGTTAAAGCAACTTATTTTCACCAAATGTATCTCTGGTATCCTTTGTGCCCCTTAATTTAAATACACCCTGTATATAAAAATATAGCTAAATAACTTAAAGTAATCTTACCACAATATTTAAGAGCATGACCATATTCTTTCAATCTGTAATAACAAAGAGCAATATTATAGGCCAAAGAAGGTTTAAAACCTTGATTTTGGAGAGCTGACGTAAATTTTGCCAAAGCTTCTTCATAGTTACCATCCTGAAACAAATCAACATTCAAACAATATAAAAAAAGTCTGGAAACAGCAAGTGCGTTATGGCAGTGAATTTTCATAAAAATGTTTTTAATAGCAAATGGTTTTTTAAGAAAGCAGACATTAAATTTGCTTATCAGTATAGGTGAAACATAATGTACCATATTTCATCAAAATAATTTTATTGCTTGAAAATGTACAAAACTTTCCCGAAAATAAACTTAAAATGTTCCCGAAAACACTGGTTTTCCAGCCAACAAACCTTATAGGTTAATAGAAAATTGAGCTAGTCAAATTTGAAGCATTTAATGAAAATTTGCTACCATAACGCACTTGCTGCGTCCAGAATTTCTTTTCTTACAAACATGCATTATATTTCGATGGAAAATGCAATATTATAAGGCGTGTTAGATTAAAAAAAAAAGTATATTTGTATCACCAACGACTTATGGGCCAGCCTGTCATTGTAGAAATAATTTTAAAGATGAAGCTTGAGCTTTATTGACTTTTTACGAAAATTCGCCCACAAAGCACCGGGGAAGGGTCTAATTGAAACGAATTTTCTGGACATATTTTTGTAAAATAAAGGACAATGACGGTTGTAGCTGAGACTTCAGGGTTTGTAAAACATTCTTCTCGTGACATTTTCTCTACATAACCCGTATTAGTTTCAGGTTCTTTGCCTAAATGTTGCCAATTTTGACATTTTAAATCGCGACTTTGACGTTTTGAGGAAAACCCCAAATTTTTTTCTTTAAATGCCTATAACTTTTTTGTCTTTTAACTTACAGATCTAAATTTTGATACGTAATTTACTTTTAATGCAATTAAATGAATGAAAATTCGCTACCATAACGCACTTGTTGAGTCCAGAATTTCTTTTCTTACAAACATGCATAATATTTTGGTAGAAAATGCAAAAATGCAATTATATATTATATAAGGGGCATGTTCGATTTAAAAAAAAAATTAAAAAAAAAAAATTAATAAAATAAATATAAAAAAATGTATAAATATTTTTTAAATCAAGCTCAAGGCACCCTATAATTAACGTATACAGTTTCTTTTTCGTATCTTGTATCATAATGGATATATTGAGCTTTATTGATTTTTTACGAAAATTCTGGACGCAACAAGTGCATGATGGTAGCAAATTTTCTTTAAGCGCTTCAAATTTGAATAGCTCAATTTTCGATTAACCTATATGGTACGTTGGCCGGGACACAGTTTTTTCAGGAAAAGTTTAAGTTTATTTTCGGAAAATTTCTGTATATATTCAAACAATAAAGTTATTTTGATGAAATATGGTACATTTCGCCTAAACAGGTTATACTGGTAATCGAATTTGATGCCTGCTTTCTTAAAAAAAAAATTATATTAAAAATATTTTTTTGAAAATTCACTACAACAACGCACTTGCTGCGTCCAGACTTTTTTGTATTTCAACTTAGAGGTCTGAATTTTGGTAGATAGGATACTCTTCATGACGGAAACCAGCGTACCAAATTTTGTTGCTATAGCTTTATTATTTCCGGAGATATACAGTTTTTCCAAAAGAAAACCAAAGTTTTCCAGGAAAACCTGGGCCGATTTTCCTGGCTAACGAAGTTATCCAAGCCACTTGCGAAAGGAAGGTACTCACCAAATTTGATCAAAATCGGCCCATTATTTTTTGAGTCATCGGTGTGATACATACATACATATATATATATATATATATATATATATATATATATATATATATATATATATATATATATATATATATATATATATATATATATATATATATATATATATATATATATATATATATATATATATATATTGAAACGGACCCTGGATATGGGTTCTAGGGGGCCTAGTTTCCGCTCATTTGAAGAAATTTTTTTTTAAGAGAATTCACTAATATGTATTCGTGTGACTATGCGAAACTAAGATCCTAGACCCAGTATGCATTTTTAAGAATCTGTCAAGATCACTTTGCAGAGGCTCAACCACAGAGTTTAAAATTAAATAAATAAGCCATATCTACCATAAAACATTGAAATATAACACAGCACACTTATTCCAAATATGGTCTCGAGGCACATACAAATAAAATAGAGTATTTCTAAATGAAATACTCCCAAGCATTGATTTACAAAGATGTCTTAAGAAACCTATACTTCACATTAAATAACAATTTCTACTCGAGACGGCCTCACAAAGAAAATTAACAATAAACAGATCTCGGGACCATACAGGCTATTCGATACGTTGCCTATTCTGAATACAACGTCCTGAAAAATTCGAGTCCAATAACTGTCTTGTAGGCGTTGTATAATGAGTAAGAGCCCCATCCGGGGTTAAGGAGTCGCGGGCCAAAGGACTCCAGGGGGCAAGCTGAGGAAGTGGAAACAACAACATAAACTTTCGATGAAGCTTTCCCCAAGACCGTCATGCACGGTGAAAAGCCGCATCCTGCACGAGGTGTTCCTGCTAATAACTAAACATGACGGATCTAGACAAGGAGGTCGAACTAAACGCCCCCAATCTACGGTGACACGTGACCCGTGCCTAGGGATGGATGGCACCAGGGCGATGGTGTCGTGAACGGAACCTCTGGAGTACCGCGCAACCCTCCAGAGTAACCCGCCTTGCACCACACAGAGGGTTCTGATGGTGTGGACAGTATTTCCCCCATTCTCGTGGGAACAACATGAAGATAATAAATACATATAAAACCAGAACCAATGAGGCTCGAGGAGTGGCTCCGGCTACAGACTTGTGCCTTGAGTCTATTCCGAAAACGGAGACGAACCAAGGGGCGGCAGCGGACTCTGGAAGTCTCACGACCGACGTAAATAAGGGGGATCAGGGGGTAGCTTCGGCCAGAGACCTGTCCCCGACACCCAAGCTGGAGGCTGGGTCCCACCGGAGGGCGGCGAGCTCCGCGGACTCCGGGGGCCCCTCCACCAGTAAGGACTCTACTGTAAGAGTAGAGGGACTGCCGCGGCAGTCCAAGCGTCTTTCCGGGGCGTAAATAAGAAGTTCCGGAGAGAAACCTGTAAAGGCGCAAGAGGGGAGTACGAGTCAGAAGAGGACGCGCTCGGACTCTAGCACGCCTACTACAGACAGACGTCCCAAAGGGCCAGGGCACCTGTAAAGACGCAAGAGGAGAGTGCGAGTTAGAAGCCGCCGCGCTTTGGCTCTAGCACGCCTACTACAGACAGACGTCCCAAAAGGACCAAGGCCGGAACATCGGCGCAGACTGGCTCGTATAGGGAGGCTGTGGAGGGCCTCGGGATGGCGGTGATTGACAGACGCCATCCTGAGGTCGCGCTAGACCAGGGGAAGGCGGACCTGATCCAGGCTGCGGTGCATCCTGTGCGAGTGTAAAGCTCTGGACCGCAAAAGACAACTGATCTACGGTCAGTCTAGACCGGAGACAGAGCAATATAAAACTTCACCCTACCAATCGCTGTGCAGACTAGTTCAAGGCACAGTGATTTTGGAATGGGTGGAGTAAGACTAAGGGTATGCACAATCAACCACTTGCTGCGTCCAGCGTTTTTCTTTGCAGTGAATTTTTATTTAAAAAAATTCACTAATAGAATGGTATCGATGGTGAGACTCCAAAAAATTTGTCAAATGAGCGCGAACTAGGACCCCTAGAACCCATATCCGGGGTCAGTTTCAATTTTTATATGTTCCGGTTGTACCGGAAGTACCATTTACTAACGTTATTTTAAATGGAACACCCTATATGTTATTGCAGTTTTAGATTCTGCATCGAATTTCGGATTAAATTTTAATAAGCACCATATGTAAAAATGTGACGTTTTCGAGTTATTTCAATTATTTCGAAAATTTTTAAAATGTCACTACCATGTTTGATAAGACATATCTCCGCTATTAGACAAGACCGGATATTCTACCTCAGTGACTGAGCTGGAAAAATTTTGTTTTAAGGAAGCGGTGGATAATATCTTCCAGAACGTATACATAGCGTTGATAATTTTAAATAGAACAGCCTATATTTTTTACTTCATCTTATTGCTCATTTAAATCTCTTTGAAAATTTTTAACACTTCCTACCTCCTATCTCTTACCATTTCTGAGATATGTCTATTTTTCTGTTATATTTTGGTGCAGACATCAGGCATCTGATCATACTCAGTGCCTATGACTGAATATGTCAAAAACACGGTGAAATTCAACTGACACTTACTACAGTCGGGTTCCAAAATAAACGATGTGACTTATGTCTAAAATCGCTCACAATTCTGAAATATCGTTGTGTATAATTGCAATAAGTTTGCCGCTACATATCGGCTGAAGAAGTTTGCGCATAGTAAAAATAATGATATGGACTATGTAACTCTCAACAAGGTAAAAGTGTTTATACCGAGCTGCAACGGTAAATTACGAACAATGGCTATGAAGCGGTGGCGAAGAAATCTGGCTTTAACATGTACGTAACTTCGCTGACAGAGGAGAAAGTATAGAATCCATTTTGATTCCCATCCCATGGGTGTAGATATTCTACGCTCTTCTGTTTATAAAAATTAGTCCATTTCAATTGAAACACTTTAAACTCTTTAAATACTTGAATGGGGCTTCAGTGTAGCTACAGTCGACATCTATCCGCTTTATTATTTTATAAAACCTATATCTGGGGTTGTATTGTATTTCCACGAAACTTCTGGGTTCGGTTGTGAATGGTGTCAAACATTCTCAGAATTTGAATTGCTCTATGAAGTAGCGGGATGTATAGTATCTTCGCGTGTTCGGATTAAAGAAGTTCTACAGTATAGTGTTCTATTTTAATTGATAGTAGTTATAAGTGGTGTATGTGAATATATATTGGACTTTCGATTAGACAGTAGTAGTAGTGTTGAACGAATTATCTTTTAAAAATTAATAGAGAATATTATATCCCTATAAAAATAAATGTCTCCGCCTATGGAATTCCTGTTATAGCTCCGTTCGGTAGGGATGAGTCACTTCTTATATCTTGGAACCAGACTTTCATTGTAGCTGCTTGTTGTCAACGTTTTGAGATATATAGATTTTTTTTGTTACATTATGTTAAACTTATCTCACTTATCTAAAATTTTCACTTATCTAAAATCCTCACTTTTTTTAAATCTGGCTTTGTCTTATGCATTAAATTCAACATATTTTGTATTTTGCTGTGGTTGTAAAATAAATAGGCATTAGTAAAAAAAAAACAACACGAACAAGAGCATTAATTTTATAAATTTTTAACAAAAATAATAAATAGCAAACGTAAAAATAAATCATATGTAGGTAGAAGCTTATAGGAAATGTTCAATGTGTCGCCCGTTCCTGTCGTGACATTTCTAAATTCTCGAATTTACTTCGTGTGAAGTTGCTTTCCTTATTTCGTGTGGATTTAGTCCTTGAAAGGCCTCGACGATCCGTTGAATAAGTTCATCTCGTGCCCTCACTGGAGTAGCATAGACTTAACTTTTTATCCTGCCCCAGAGATAAAAATCACACGGTGTTAGATCTGGTGATATGGGCGGCCATCTGCAGGGACCGTTGCGGCCTATCCATCGGTTTTCAAACATCCTATTTAGTTCCTGATATACTTCACTCTAGCAATGAGAGGGAGGCCTGTCTAATTAATACCAGCAACTAAATAATGTATTGACTGGCAGATTTTCAATAAAATCTGTTACTATGTTTCTAAGAATCTCCAACAAATACCTCTGAGAATTTAAGTTTCCGTCATAAATGTAATCACACAACATTGTCACAAATTAAGGAGAAAACATTGAAACTGAATTTGTTTTGGAAATTTCGATGTATCGTGAAATGCGGGTTCTCTCTAGCCCAATAATGCTCGTTCTTGCGATTAACAATATCCTCTCTATCAAACATAGACTCGTCTGTCCATATTATTTTTTTCAAAAATGAAGGATTTTCTTGAATCTTTATTAATAAATCTTCACAGAAGTTTATCCTTTGTTGGTAGTCACTAGGGTGGAGCTCTTGTACGAGCTGAAGTGAGAAATTATGCATATTGTGCTTTCTCAATGTTCTGTGTATTGCCCAGATAGATAAACCCAAATCTTGAGACCCACTTCATAACGAACTTTGTGGATATGCTTCAAAATGTGCAAGAACTATAATTTCATTCATTTCATTGTCTTCAATTTTGAAACGTTCAACAACGCGTCGTGTCTGTATTATTCCATGACTTGACCACTTACTTTTAATTCTGCTGAATTTTGTTCTGTTCATTGGAGCCAAATGAGGGAATCTGTTGTTAAATGTTCGAACTGTTCTCTCAACTATTCTGTTACATTCACCATATATTGAAAACATCTTCTGCAGAATAACGAAAATAAAAAGTATTGTTATCCATATTATTTTAGCACTTTTTACAACAAAAAACTCACAACAAGCAGCTACAATGAAATCGCCTAGGAAGTGTCAGTTGAATTTCACCCTGCTTTTGACATTTTCAGTCAAAGGCAACTACCTATGACTTCTGATGTATGTGCCAAAAAAATCTCTGGACGCAGCAAGTGCGTTATGGTAGCGAATTTTCTTTAAAATATTTTTAATAGCAAATGCCTTTCTTTGATGAAAGCAGGCATCAAACTTGGTTGCCTATATAGTAGAAACAATGTACCATATTTCATCAAAATAAATTTATTGTTTGAAAATATATAAACATTTTTCACAAGTCTGAATGCAGCAAATGTGTTATGGAAGTGAATTTCCATTAAAATGTTTTAATAGCAAATGCGAGCAGGCATCAATCTGATTACCGGTATAGCCTATGTGGTAGAAACAATGTACTATATTTTATCAAAATTACTTATGGTTTGAAAATATACAAAAAACGTTGGGGAGCTAAACTGCAAATTTTCCCGAAAATTCGCAGATTTTTTTCTTACAAACGCATCATATTTCGATAAAAAATGCAAAAATGCATTAACGAATTTGTTCTACGAAAATTAGCTTAAAAAAAATACACCCCTACTCACTTCTGGTCCCGTAACTTCCTTGGAGAGTGTGAACAAGAAATTTTCTTCGGGGTTTGTGGATCCAGGGGGTGGGGGCCTAGGCAGGTTTCTGAAAACATGTTTTTTGAAAAGCGTTCGGGAGCTAAACTGCAAATTTACCGAAAATTCGCTACCAAAACGAACTTACTGAGTCCAGATTTTTTCTTACAAACGCATCATATTTCGACAAAAAATGCAAAAATGCATTAACAAATTTGTTCTATGAAATTTAGCTTAAAAAAATAATTATGCACCCCTACTCACTCCTGGTCCCATAACTTCCTTGGGGGGTGTGAACAAGAAATTTTTCTTGATTTTTGTGGATTCAAGGGGGCCCTAAGCAGGTTTCTGAAAACAGTTTTTTGAAAAGAGTTCGGGAGCTAAAACCAAAACGCACTTACTGCGTCCAGATTTTTTTCTTATAAACGCATCATATTTCCATAAAAAATGCAAAAATGCATTAACGAATTTGTTCTACGATAATTAGCTAAAAAAATTATAGACCGTTAAACCATAAACTTCACTAAACCTACAAACAAATATCCAAAAAAATCTCGGGACGCAGCAAGTGCGTTATGGTAGTGAATTTTCATAGAAATGATCTGGCGCAAAATATTTTATTATAACGTTTTTTTCTTGTAACATAGAAATCTAAATTTTGGTGTATAGTTTACTTTTTATATCGTAAACCTACCTACCAAATTTGGTTATCATAGATTTTTTATTTTTTAAGATAAAAATTTTTTTCAAATGAAAACTCAAAATTTTTTCAGAAAACCTCGTCCGATTTTTCTGATTAACGAACTTATCAAAGCCATTTACAAAAGGGAGGTACATGCCAAATTTTATTAAAATCGGCTTATTATTCTTTGAGATAAAAATTTTTTTCGAATGAAAACTCAAAATTTTCCCGGAAAACCTCGTTCGATTTTCCTGACTAACAAACTTGTCAAAGCCATTTACAAAACGAAGGCACATCCCAAATTTTATTAAAATCGGCTTAATACTTTTTGAGATAAGAATTTTTTTCGAATGGAAACTCAAAATTTTCCCGGAAAACCTCGTCCGATTTTCCTGACTAACGAACTTATCCAAGCCATTTACAAAAGGAAGGTACATGCCAAATTTTATCAAAATCGGCCCATTATTTTTTGAGTTATCGGTGTGATACATATATATATATATATATATATATATATATATATATATATATATATATATATATATATATATATATATATATATATAAACATATAAAAATTGAAACTGATCCCGGATATGGGTTCTAGGGGTCCTAGTTCGCGCTCATTTGCAAAAATTTTTTCAAAATTCAAAAGTCGGGATCTCCCCATTAGTGAATTTTTTCTACGAAAATTCACTAAAAGCCACCAAACTTAACTAAACTGACAGCCAAAGCATCAGAGAAACTGTCTATTTGAAATGGATATTTTGTAAATATTTTAGTAAAATGAAGGGCAATGACGGTTGAATCTGAAACTTAAGGGTTCGCAGAACACTCTTCTTGCAACATTTTCTTTTCACAAACGGTATTTGTTTCACATTCTTTGCCTAAACATTGCCAATTTTGACGTTTAAAATTGCGAGTTTGACGTTTTGAGGAAAACTCCAAAATTTGTTGCTTTAACTGCCCATAACTTCTTTGTCTTTAAAGCTAGGGAGCTAAATTTTGGTACAAAATTCACTCTTTATAATACAAACAAGCGTACCAAATTTGGTTGCCCTTACTTTGTTATTTCCGGAGATATGAATTTTTTTATAAAGAAAACACAAAATTTTCCGGGAAAACCTAGTCCGATTTTCCTGGCTAACGAACTTATCCAAGCCACTTGCAAAAGGAAGGTATTCTGCAAATTTTATTAAGATCGGTCCATTATTTTTTGAGTTATCGGTCGGATATATATATATATATATATATATATATATATATATATATATATATATATATATATATATGTATATATATATATATATATATATATATATATATATATATATATATATATAAACACAGATCTCCCCATAAGCAAATTTAAAAAAAAAATTCGCCAATATAACAGAAAAATCGATATATCTCAGAAATGGAGGTAGGTATAGGGAAGTGTTAACAATTTTCAAAGAGATTTAAATATCCAATAAGATGAGGTAAAAAAATATTCTATTTGAAATATTCAAGTTATGAATGAAAGAAGTTGATCAAGTTGGACGCTTAGTATAGAACGCTATGTATTAGTTCTTGAAGATATTATCCACCGCTTCCTTAAAACTAAGCTTTTTTAGCTTACTCATTAAGGTAGAATCACCGATCTTGTCTAATAGCGTCTAATGTCTTATAGTAGTGACATTTTAAAAAAATTCGAAAAAAACGTAATAACTTGAAAACGTCACATTTTTGACATATGATGCCTCTATAAAATTTATTCTGGAATTCCATGCGGAATCTAAAACTGCAATAATATATAGGGTGTTCTATTTAAAATAACGATAGTACATGGCACTTCTGGTATAACGGGAAGTATCATGTATTTCAAAGTAATTTACTTTCCTTCCGCATAACCGCTTATGGCCAAACCCCAATTTTCTCTTTCTAATTCGGACTAGAAGGTCATAAACTTCTAATGAACGCGACTCGCCAAACACCCTGTATGTATGTATCCAACTGATAACTCAAAAAATAATTAACCGATTTCGATTAAACTCAGCCAGTGCCTTTCTTTTATTAATGGCTTGGATGAGTTCGTTATCCAGGAAAATCGGATGTTTTCCGGAAAAGTTTTGAGTTTTCTTTCGAAAAAAATTTTGTTCTCCGAAAATTACAAAGCTATTTCAATTAAATTGGACGGATGTATTTCCTTGGGAAAGACCTTACTGACTACCAAAATTCAACTTTCTAAGTTTATAAAAAATTGAGTTATTCAAATTTTGAGTTTTCTTCCGAAAAAAAATTTTTTCTCCGAAAATTACAAAGTTATTTTAATGAAATTTGGTGGGTATATTGCCTTAGGAAAGGCCTTACTACATACCGAAATTCAACTTTCAAAGTTTATAGAAAATTTAGTTAATAAAATTTGAAGCATATAATAAAAAATCACTACCATAACGCACTTGCTGCGCTCCGAACTTTTTTTCTTGCCATCACAGAGAGACCCTGATTAAAGACTTTTCGGTCGGCCATCGTGTAGCTATATAAAATGCAAATGGCAACAGTACTGGTTTTGCACGCGGTTAATTTGCTTACGTTTCCATGTTCCTTGTGTCAACCTAATAGATCGTTGCAGTCTTAAATTCAATTATTTGGTCATCATTGTGTACCTAATCTATTTAGATTTTCCAGCTTGTTGCGACATAAAAATGTTTTTATTACAGCAACTAAAGATTGGCCCTTGCTCTGGCGACAGTGTCACAAGAGATGTTTTTACTAATAAAAGAAAAAAAAACAATACCAACATTGATTTGCAAATAACTGATTGAAAGTAGAGTAGAAAAGAAACCATTTGGAAATTGGTCTTCAAAAGACTTAAGAAATTTTATAAAATAAAAGTTTTAAAGTTTTGAAACACACACACATACATATATATATATATATATATATATATATATATATATATATATATATATATATATATATATATATATATATATATATATATATATATATATATATATATATATATATATATATATACAGGCTGTCCCAATAGTGTGTAATTCCTCTATATACCCCTTGAGCTAGCCGAAAAAACTTTAAACAAAATATTCTTGTGATTATCTAAGCTATATCGAGAAAATATATTCAGCTTTATGGAACTTCCGGTTGCACCGGAAGTAGCTATCAACTTCGTTATTTTAAATGGAATGCTATACTTTTTATTACATTTTTGGATAGAGATTACAAAATAAGTGTGACTTTATGTAGCATTCCCTATAGCTATCTTTGATATTTTTGAAAATATTAAGACTTTCTTTTTTTTTAGCTCCGATTTATGTGTTATTTGAAACGTCTGCCGTGAGCTGAGTTTTGAGTTTTGCTACCTTAAATTCTAAATATCAATAGACGACATTTAGTACTTTAAAATGGTTAAAGAATAATTCATCATTATTGTACAGGGTGTATTATTTTGGGGTTACAGCATATCTAACTTTAAAGCAGCACAACTTGTGTTTTTCAAATGGAACACCCTGTTTTTTATGGATTAATCAGGTAGATCATTAAATTCTGCATCGACGTAATATAGGTCTTCCTATAGCTATAGTTGATAGTTTTTGAGTTATAGTGGTTTATTTTAGTTTCGCTTGTAAAAATAATGGTACTGTCAGATACAGTAGGCGCAGAGAATGAAACAACTAATATTTTTTGTCAGATAACCGATAAATGTCACCTAACCAGAACTATAACTATTTTCAGTTCTCAGGTGTTTGAGCTAAGTTTTATGTGCTAACTTTTGTGTTATTTAATTTAAAATGAATTATAATACTGAAGAATTAGTTGATATGACACTTATTATAGGCGAGTGTCGGCGAAATTGTTTTTTAGCATCTCGTGTATACGCACAAACATATCCGAATCGAAGACATCCTCAGGAAAAATGTTTCGTCAAATTGTTGGACCGTTTTTTGCGAACTGCTAACGCCAATTATGAAATGACCACACGCAAAGGGAGAGTAAGCGGCAATGAAGAAAACGAATTTTGTATTGTTGCATCGGCATTAGATAATCCGCACACAAGCGTGAGGAAAGTTGCCGACGAAATAGGAATATCAAAATCTTCAGTGAACAGAACATTGAGAAAATACAAGTTTCATCCACATAAAATAAAGCTGCAGCAGGCATTGACGAATGCAGATTTTCGAAGTCGCCTCAGTTTTTGTGAGTGGGCAGTAGCAAAGTACAATGAAAGTGAGAATTTTTTTAATTACGTGATGTTCAGTGATGAATCTTCATTTTCAAGTTGTGGTAGGGTTAATGGGCACAACTTTCATTATTGCTCTTAAGAAAATCCAAACTTTTGCAGATCAGTTGACAACAAGCACCGTTTTACGATAAATGTTTGGACTGGAATAATTGGGACTAATCTTATTGGGCCATATTTCTTTGATGGGCACCTCAACGGGCGTATATTGCAGATGCTTTTTTGGACGATTTGCCTCTAGATAACAATCGACGTATGTGGTTTATGCAGGACGGGGCACCAGCACATTATGACACAAATGTTCGCCGATTTTTAAATGATCGGTACCCCAATAAATGGATAGGGCGAGGTGGTCCCGTCTCGTGGCCTGCAAGATCTCCTGACCTCACATGTCTAGATTTTTTCCTGTGAGGCTATATCAAGGAAATTGTGTATCAAACACCGTCCAACACCCCACACGAACTAAGAAATAAAATTGCAGTCGCGTGCAGGGCAATAACTTCGCAAATGTTGAGCAATGTTCAAGAAGAATTCTTAAGGAGGGTTAGATTGCGTATTCAGGTCAATGGGCAAAATTTCGAATAGTTCTAATGTATCGCTTTTTTAGATTATTTTTTTCTGTTAATGACTGTGGATTATTATTATTATTATTATAGTTATGTTATTATAGTTTACTTCACTTTCTGGTTCTCATAATTACAACTACCTTTATTAAACTGTGTTTCACTTTTTGTATGGTAAAAATATGAATAAGTCCATTATATAACAATCATTGCATGTAGTTGCATTCGAGAAGTTTTGTTGTCGACACATTATCTAGTTACGAAATTATGATAAAGTGATTTGCATCGTGACTATCTCATTTTATTTGGTAATTCTATTCAAATTATTGTTAAAACAAACATTTATTAGACGGAAGTAAGCTCAAACAATGGAGATATAAAAACTGCTGACTTTCTTGTCAAGGAGACGTTTAGGTGTCACCTGACATTGTTCACATGCTCTGTGCCTCATACACTGACAATCTGACAGTACCATTATGTGCCCCATACAGTGACAATTTGACAGTACCAATATTTTTACAAGCGAAACTAAAATAAACCACTATAACTCAAAAACTATCAACTATAGCTATAGAAAGACCTATATTATGTCGATGCAGAATTTAATGGTCTGCCTGATTAATCCATAAAAAATAGGGTGTTCCATTTGAAAAACACAAGTTATGCTGCTTTAAAGTTAGATATGCTGTAACCTCAAAATAATACACCCTGTACAATGATAAATTATTCTTTAACCATTTTAAAGTATCAAATGTCGTCTATTGATATTTAGAATTTAAGGTAGCAAAACTCAAAACTCAGCTCACAGCAGACGTTTCAAATAACACATAAATCGGAGCTAAAAAAAAAGAAAGTCGTAATATTTTTACAAATATTAAAGATAGCTATAGGGAATGCTACATAAAGTCACACTTATTTTTTAATATATATCCAAAAATGTAATAAATAGTATAGCATTCCATTTAAAATAACGAAGTTGATAGCTACTTCCGGTGCAACCGGAAGTTCCATAAAGCTGGATATATTTTCTAGATATAGCTTAGATAATCACAAGAATATTTTGTTGAAAGTTTTTTTGGCTAGCTCTAAGGGTAAGGGGTATATAGAGGAATTACATACTATTGGGACACCCTGTATATATATATATATATATATATATATATATATATATATATATATATATATATATATATATATATATATATATATATATATATATATGTATGTATGTATGTATCACACCTATAACTCAAAAAAGAATGGGCTGATTTTGACAAAATTTGGTGAATACCTTCCTTTTGTAAGTGGCTTGGATAAGTTCGTTAGCCAGGAAAATCTGCTGAGGTTTTCCCGGAAAATTTTGTGTTTTCTTTAGAAAAAAATTCATATCTCCGGAAATAACAAAGTAAGGGTAACCAAATTTGGAACATCGTTTTATATCGCTATATGTAAACCACCTACCAAAATTTAGCGCTGTAGGTCAAAAGACAAAAAGTTTAAAGAAAAATAATTTGGGGTTTTCCTCAAAACGTCAAACGGACAATTTAAAACGTCAAAATTCGCAACATTTAGGCAAAGAAGTTGAACCTAATACGGGCTATGGAAAGAAAATGTCTAAAGAAGAATGTTTTACAAACCCGGAAGTCTTAGTTTCAACCGTGATTGTCCTTCATTTTACTAAAATTCATTTCAAATAGACCCTTTCTCTGATGCTTGGCAGTAGCCTTAGTTATAGAGTTTATCGTTTAATGGTATATAACTTTTGTCGAAGTAAAAAATCAATAAAGCTCAATATATCCGTTATTCCACAAGATATGAAAAAAATTGTATACATTAATTATAGGGTGTCTTGAGCTACATCTTAAAAATATTTCTACAATCACAGGTGACCCATAAGTCGTTGGTGATACAAATAAATTTTTTTAGTCGAAAACGCCTTATGTTTTTGCATTTTCCATCGAAATATAATGCATGTTTGTAAGTAAAGAAATTCTGGACGCAGAAAGTGCGTTATGGTAGCGAATTTTGATTAAATGCTTCATATTTGAAAAGCTCAATTTGCTATTAACCTATAAGGTTGACCAAGAAACGGATTTTTTTCGGTTACACTTTAAGTTTACTTTCGGAAATTTTTGTACGTTTTTAAACAATAAAGTTATTTTGATGAAACATGGCACATTGTCCTTACTATATATGTTATACTGGTAATTAAATTTGATGCCTGCTTTCTGAAAAAAAAAACACACACATATTTGCTATTAAAAACATTTTAATGAAAATTCACTACCATAACGCACTTGCTGCGTCTTTGAGTTTTTGAATATATTGCCAACACTTTAGATAGGTGGTTAAATGAAAAGGAAATCGAGAGACCTATTTTATTCTTGATAGATGGACATAAGAGTCACTTAACATTAAGTTTGAGTGAGCTCTGTTCCGAGAGAAAAATTATTTTATACTCCTTACCCCCTAATACGACACACATAACTCAGCCAGCTGAAGTTAGTGTTTTTAAAGCCCTAAAATCAGAATGGAAAAAGACGATAGGGGAATGGCACATGTTAGCAGAAAACACAAATCAAGTGCTAACAAAAGCAAGGTTTTGTCCACTTTTGAAAACAGTCTTGGAAAAAAATAACTTAGGTCAGAGTATAAAAAACGGTTTTTGCAAATGCGGACTGTACCCATTTGATCCCATTGCAACTGAATACACAAAGTGCGTACAAAACACTTTGGAAGATCTACAGCTACAAAACCAGGAACGAGACCAGGAACCTAATCCTACCACGAGTGATTATCTTGTAACTGAGAAAATCATACAATTCCTTCGAATGACCCTGAAGAATGAAGTAATTAATGTTGAAAAACTACTTCAAGGAATAACAAAAGCAAAGATCTCTACAAATGAAGAGGACCTAAACTCTCTTACAAACATTGAAGATATTCTTCCTCCTCTTTCAATACAAACTTCTGATGGGCAATGGTGTGATATTGATGAAAATGGTTGTCTTATCCCAACTATACTAAACGAAACCAATATTCAATACCCTTTCGATTCAGAGACCGGTAACTACATCAATAATATATCAAACGACAATGACGCACCAACTTCAAATGATCTCGGAGAATCTGTAAATACAAACTGTAATACGGTTTTGAACACATTTACGTCTGGCTGTCCTAAAATTAACATAATAGAGGTTATCAAAATTTCTCCGGCTAAAATTCATTTTAATGTTGACAGTTCTAAAGGTTTAGAAAGGAAAACAAAGAAAACATAATACAACAATAAAAATTAATACCCAAGGAGATACAATAGACTATAGACACATTAGACGATGAAAACCAAACCACTATTCTAAGAGATATCACCACACCAGAGAATGACCAAAATCCATCGACATTAGCCTCTTCGAATATTAATGTTTTAGGTGTTAGTAAAATTCCGTTGCATGTAAACACCTTCAAAGCTGATTCTGTTAAATATGAAAAAAAAAATGATAAAGGCAATAATAAAGCGCGAGAAACAATTCCTACTCATCTATTTTATCCAAACCCTATTGAAAAGACAACAAAGAGAAAGACGAGTGAGAAACTACCAAGTGCGATTTCTTTTGAGAAATAGAGGCTAGTTGAAAATAAAAAAAAGGAGGCAAAAATAGCAAAAGAAGAAGCCGTACGGAAGCGAAAGGAGGAAATACAAAAAAGAAAAGCTTTGAAGGAAGCAGAAATTCTCCGAAAGAGAGATCAAAAGTTAAATAAAAGACATAATGTGAAAGCAACTGTAAAGAAGAAAGAAGAAGAAAAGAATCAAATAAACCCACAAAACGCTAATAATAACTGCGAAAATAGTATTCAAAAAACAGACGAAATAGAAAAATCACGTGTCAAGTGCAGTAGTTGTGAAGACGAATTAATAAGCGATACAGAAGATAATGACCTTAAAAATATAGGATGCGATGAATGCCCGAATTTGTATCATTTAAAATACATGAGTTTTCAAGGAAAAATATATGAAGAAGTTGTGTTCAATTATTTTTTTGCGAATCTTGTTTAAAAAATCATCTCTAGTGACTAAGTTGTTATAAATATAAAAATAATAAACTGAAATAAATCTTTTGTTTTTTATTTCTTTTTCCACACACACACAAGATCTCGATATATCTACTAATTATGCTTAAATCAAAACAAAAAATTGAAACCATCATAAATATTGCCCAAAAATAAACAATCTGTGATTGTTTCCAAGTGGCTGACTACTAGTACCTAACAAATCGACTACTAGTACCTAACAAATCGACTACTGGATTTTGATGGCCGACTACTGGTGACTAGTGATATTTTAAATGTAAGAGAAGGTATTACATTCGCAGCGCTATCTATTAACCAAATATATATACTATATGAAACATGAATATACTTGAAAACAAACAGTAGTTTTCTGTAATACTGACCTTAAAATCTTGGGAAATATTACTAATGCAAACCAACCCTGTCTCAAACTGGTCGACTACTAGTGACTCTACTCTACCTAGATATTTTAAATACAAGAATTAAATGCACTTACCTTGTATAAAAGACACCCGAGATTCACCTCTCTATCTGAATCATCAGAAGGACAGCTATCGATCAAACTTTTAGCAG